>JAXIVJ010000212.1:152137-335597 GCA_036785665.1 Chirona hameri | reverse complement strand
AGATGGAGGTCATTTGAGCCACCTCGCCGCCACCGCGAGTCACGCACTGGCTGACACGGTATGGGTCACTGGCCTGGTGGTTACATAAGATGGAGGTCATTTGAGCCACCTCGCCGCCACCGCGAGTCACGCACTGGCTGACACGGTATGGGTCACTGGCCTGGTGGTTCCATAAGATGGAGGTCATTTGAGCCACCTCGCCGCCACCGCGAGTCACGCACTGGCTGACACGGTATGGGTCACTGGCCTGGTGGTTACATAAGATGGAGGTCATTTGAGCCACCTCGCCGCCACCGCGAGTCACGCACTGGCTGACACGGTATGGGTCACTGGCCTGGTGGTTACATAAGATGGAGGTCATTTGAGCCACCTCGCCGCCACCGCGAGTCACGCACTGGCTGACACGGTATGGGTCACTGGCCTGGTGGTTACATAAGATGGAGGTCATTTGAGCCACCTCGCCGCCACCGCGAGTCACGCACTGGCTGACACGGTATGGGTCACTGGCCTGGTGGTTCCATAAGATGGAGGTCATTTGAGCCACCTCGCCGCCACCGCGAGTCACGCACTGGCTGACACGGTATGGGTCACTGGCCTGGTGGTTACATAAGATGGAGGTCATTTGAGCCACCTCGCCGCCACCGCGAGTCACGCACTGGCTGACACGGTATGGGTCACTGGCCTGGTGGTTCCATAAGATGGAGGTCATTTGAGCCACCTCGCCGCCACCGCGAGTCACGCACTGGCTGACACGGTATGGGTCACTGGCCTGGTGGTTACATAAGATGGAGGTCATTTGAGCCACCTCGCCGCCACCGCGAGTCACGCACTGGCTGACACGGTATGGGTCACTGGCCTGGTGGTTCCATAAGATGGAGGTCATTTGAGCCACCTCGCCGCCACCGCGAGTCACGCACTGGCTGACACGGTATGGGTCACTGGCCTGGTGGTGACATAAGATGGAGGTCATTTGAGCCACCTCGCCGCCACCGCGAGTCACGCACTGGCTGACACGGTATGGGTCACTGGCCTGGTGGTTACATAAGATGGAGGTCATTTGAGCCACCTCGCCGCCACCGCGAGTCACGCACTGGCTGACACGGTATGGGTCACTGGCCTGGTGGTTACATAAGATGGAGGTCATTTGAGCCACCTCGCCGCCACCGCGAGTCACGCACTGGCTGACACGGTATGGGTCACTGGCCTGGTGGTTACATAAGATGGAGGTCATTTGAGCCACCTCGCCGCCACCGCGAGTCACGCACTGGCTGACACGGTATGGGTCACTGGCCTGGTGGTTACATAAGATGGAGGTCATTTGAGCCACCTCGCCGCCACCGCGAGTCACGCACTGGCTGACACGGTATGGGTCACTGGCCTGGTGGTTCCATAAGATGGAGGTCATTTGAGCCACCTCGCCGCCACCGCGAGTCACGCACTGGCTGACACGGTATGGGTCACTGACCTGGTGGTTACATAAGATGGAGGTCATTTGAGCCACCTCGCCGCCACCGCGAGTCACGCACTGGCTGACACGGTATGGGTCACTGGCCTGGTGGTTACATAAGATGGAGGTCATTTGAGCCACCTCGCCGCCACCGCGAGTCACGCACTGGCTGACACGGTATGGGTCACTGGCCTGGTGGTTACATAAGATGGAGGTCATTTGAGCCACCTCGCCGCCACCGCGAGTCACGCACTGGCTGACACGGTATGGGTCACTGGCCTGGTGGTTACATAAGATGGAGGTCATTTGAGCCACCTCGCCGCCACCGCGAGTCACGCACTGGCTGACACGGTATGGGTCACTGACCTGGTGGTTCCATAAGATGGAGGTCATTTGAGCCACCTCGCCGCCACCGCGAGTCACGCACTGGCTGACACGGTATGGGTCACTGGCCTGGTGGTTACATAAGATGGAGGTCATTTGAGCCACCTCGCCGCCACCGCGAGTCACGCACTGGCTGACACGGTATGGGTCACTGGCCTGGTGGTTCCATAAGATGGAGGTCATTTGAGCCACCTCGCCGCCACCGCGAGTCACGCACTGGCTGACACGGTATGGGTCACTGGCCTGGTGGTTACATAAGATGGAGGTCATTTGAGCCACCTCGCCGCCACCGCGAGTCACGCACTGGCTGACACGGTATGGGTCACTGGCCTGGTGGTTCCATAAGATGGAGGTCATTTGAGCCACCTCGCCGCCACCGCGAGTCACGCACTGGCTGACACGGTATGGGTCACTGGCCTGGTGGTTACATAAGATGGAGGTCATTTGAGCCACCTCGCCGCCACCGCGAGTCACGCACTGGCTGACACGGTATGGGTCACTGGCCTGGTGGTTACATAAGATGGAGGTCATTTGAGCCACCTCGCCGCCACCGCGAGTCACGCACTGGCTGACACGGTATGGGTCACTGGCCTGGTGGTTACATAAGATGGAGGTCATTTGAGCCACCTCGCCGCCACCGCGAGTCACGCACTGGCTGACACGGTATGGGTCACTGGCCTGGTGGTTCCATAAGATGGAGGTCATTTGAGCCACCTCGCCGCCACCGCGAGTCACGCACTGGCTGACACGGTATGGGTCACTGACCTGGTGGTTACATAAGATGGAGGTCATTTGAGCCACCTCGCCGCCACCGCGAGTCACGCACTGGCTGACACGGTATGGGTCACTGGCCTGGTGGTTACATAAGATGGAGGTCATTTGAGCCACCTCGCCGCCACCGCGAGTCACGCACTGGCTGACACGGTATGGGTCACTGGCCTGGTGGTTCCATAAGATGGAGGTCATTTGAGCCACCTCGCCGCCACCGCGAGTCACGCACTGGCTGACACGGTATGGGTCACTGGCCTGGTGGTTACATAAGATGGAGGTCATTTGAGCCACCTCGCCGCCACCGCGAGTCACGCACTGGCTGACACGGTATGGGTCACTGGCCTGGTGGTTCCATAAGATGGAGGTCATTTGAGCCACCTCGCCGCCACCGCGAGTCACGCACTGGCTGACACGGTATGGGTCACTGGCCTGGTGGTTACATAAGATGGAGGTCATTTGAGCCACCTCGCCGCCACCGCGAGTCACGCACTGGCTGACACGGTATGGGTCACTGGCCTGGTGGTTACATAAGATGGAGGTCATTTGAGCCACCTCGCCGCCACCGCGAGTCACGCACTGGCTGACACGGTATGGGTCACTGGCCTGGTGGTTACATAAGATGGAGGTCATTTGACATATATATATATATATATATAAGGTCACCGAGGTCACCCTGGTTCCATCGATTGACTGTCGCGACATTTTCTGAGTTCTTTTTCTTGATGTTCTCGGTATATTTTATCTGGAGCAAAATGTCTATCTTGGCATTCGTCCATTCTGCCACGGACAAACCTATGTTGCGATCGTGAGGGACGAGTTGGTCCGATGCATGGCTAGTGGCTGGTGTTGGTGGGTATGGAGAGGATGGAAGTTGGTTTAATGAATGGCTGGTGGGTACAGAGAGGCCAGGTCAGCTTGGCCAGATCATGGGAGGAGTGTTTGGGACTGAATAAGAAGCTGAGACCAATCAGTAGCCCGGGAGCAGCTGAGATCGCGAGGGGCCCTGGTTCATTAATATCGTGTTTAGCTGATGCGGGGCTCGTCACCGGTTAGTGACAGCCCAATGCACCCTTGCCTACAATACACGCCCCCCCCCCCCCCCCCCGACACACCTCCCGGTCCCCCCCCCCCCCTGTTCACCCGTCCCCCGGTTCATCCCCCCCCCCCCCCGGCGCTGACGTTGCGTCCGTGGTGTGTCATCAACTGCGCGTCTCGCAGCAGCAGCAGCCGTGCTGCTCAGTGCCATTGACGTCAGGCTAGTGTGTCGGCCTGCATTCTGGAGAGCGGAGGATGCGCTCCAAGACCGGCCACGTGCCGACTCTCGTAAACGCGCCCGGTGGCAGCTGGATCAACAACAGGACCAACATCGCAGTTTGATGTTGGCCGAGCTCCGATCAAAACATGTGCTGCCATGTAGACTGGAACTTGTATCGCCGGCGATTGTTCTTTCCATTACTATGTCATTTGATCGGCTAAAAAGTTCATGTAAGGTGATGGATGTTTTTATTACGCGTATCGTAGGTACTTGGTGTGTAGTTGATGAAATCATATTTTACATATTTAAGATCTGCAAACACTTTTTGGATGAGATACATTATGCTTAAAATTAATGGAGTAAGTTGTTTTAACCTTCTTCCATTATATATGAATCCCCAGTATGAAGAAGACATCAACATAACACAAGTAGCAATCAGTCACTTTTGTATCACGGAGCCGATTCAATTACGGCAAATTGAATTGGGTATTTAAACACAGTCCCTTTATTGATGCTCTAGTAAGACGAAAACATGTCTATAAACTATTGTTAAGGATTTGTTCTTTCTCAAATTTAGGTAATGAGTGCAGGTGCATTAACTTGTTCCATTGATTTATGTATTCTACTAATTTTCACGGTTACTTAATTTGTTTACATTTCTGTGCCAGCCAGGCATGTTTTGGACACAAATACTGGCCAACCCGCTGCTGGCTTCTTATCATGAGGCGTAAACTAAAATTTGACAGTTGTGGTGCAAGCCGTATCTGGTTACCTCTGGATCTCGTTAGATCTCGTGGCACCACCAACAATGATGCAATATGTGCACTTCCGTCTCACGGAGTACGTTTGGCTCATAAGGCTATCGATATGCCTGCCTCGGACATGTACGTCTTGAAATATGTGATACCTGATCGATACAATAATCCCTGATCGTCCCATGTCGCTTTCGCCCTCCAAATGGCTGGGCACGGGGATTCATCTGTTCAAATGAGGGCCAAAAGAAGATACATTGTACATTCCTTGGTTGAGCAACATTGTTTTTGGCAAACTTTCGAGGTCGTTCGTATTGATAAAAATAAAATTGTGACGGGAGTTAATGTGTAAACACATTGTACGGCAAGTCTGTGCATTGTGCATGTTTTTCATGCAGAAAATGTTTTTTGCGCAGACCTTCACATTACAGATGACTCAGTACCTAAATATCGAAGCCGGTCCAGTTGGCTTGCTCGAGCTTGTCTATCCTACTCCAGGATGAGTTAACCTGCCGCATCTGCATATACCTGAGGCAGAACTTGCAACGTGCCTTCGTTCCTTTTGAAGTGTGTCAGCATAATGCCACATTTACGCAGTCAGGAGCAGTAAGTGACCAGTCTTGGCTTGTCCACGAGCAAATACGATAATAGACCGACCAGTTGTACGACCGTGGTGGTCCCTCCCTGATCTCTGGTCACAGTCGGCCAGTGACCGCCGGCAGGTTTGTCCCTCTCCTCTCCGGCCGGATGGGTGGTGGACGACCGTGGTGGTCCCTCCCTGATCTCCGGTCACAGTCCTCTGGTCACAGTCGGCCAGTGACCGCCGGCGGGTGTGTCCCTCTCCTCTCCGGCCGGATGGGTGGTGGACGACCGTGGTGGTCCCTCCCTGATCTCCGGTCACAGTCCTCTGGTCACAGTCGGCCAGTGACCGCCGGCGGGTGTGTCCCTCTCCTCTCCGGCTGGATGGGTGGTGGACGACCGTGGTGGTTCCTCCCTGATCTCTGGTCACAGTCGGGCAGTGACCGCCGGCGGGTGTTTCCCTCTCCTCTCCGGCCGGATGGGTGGTGAACGGCCGTGGTGGTCCCTCCCTGATATCTGGTCACAGTCGGGCAGTGACCGCCGGCGGGTGTGTCCCTCTCCTCTCCGGCCGGATGGGTGGTGGACGACCGTGGTGGTCCCTCCCTGATCTCTGGTCACAGTCGGGCAGTGACCGCCGGCGGGTGTTTCCCTCTCCTCTCCGGCCGGATGGGTGGTGGACGACCGTGGTGGTCCCTCCCTGATATCTGGTCACAGTCGGGCAGTGACCGCCGGCGGGTGTGTCCCTCTCCTCTCCGGCCGGATGGGTGGTGAACGGCCGTGGTGGTCCCTCCCTGATATCTGGTCACAGTCGGGCAGTGACCGCCGGCGGGTGTGTCCCTCTCCTCTCCGGCCGGATGGGTGGTGGACGACCGTGGTGGTTCCTCCCTGATCTCTGGTCACAGTCCTCTGGTCAGTCGGGCAGTGACCGCCGGCGGGTGTCCCTCTCCTCTCCGGCCGGATGGGTGGAGACTGGAGAAGGGTCGGCGGCGGGAGACGTGTTGAGAGTGAGATGCCTGCCGCCGCCTGGCTCCCATCACCGCCCGGATGTCACCGGGTGTCACTGGGTGTCACCGGGCGTCACCGGGTGTCACCGGGAGTCTCCGCAGACCGCGGGAGGTGACAGGGTCCTCCGCGGGGGCGCGGCGCTGGTGGGCCGACCGAATTCTGATTGGGTGTTATTGGGCATTTTTGTTTAGCGCGTTTTTTATCATGAGATGAGTGAGTAGAAGCTAAAATGCCCTAAGAAGCTAAGTTACCGATGCTAAATTCAAATGATATGTCAACCCACAGAGGGCGGTGGAGCAAAACGTATTATGGCACACCGCACTGTTTTGTTAATTTGAATGAATCCGGCACACCATTGGGTGTCTAGCAACTTGTTTTAATTCTGGAGGGTATCCAGTTTTCTATTATTAATTATGGAGGGTACCCGTTGTCGAAAAGGGCCTTTGTGGTCACAATTAAATACAAATCTACAATTGCATGAGATTCGTCGTATTGCATCATTGCATACGGGAAGGCGTGCGACACGAAAGTATGTCCTGGGACCCGTAAAACCATTGGCTTTTTGGGGGTCGTCACCTACGTTAGGTGATTAATATAGTTCATTCTTTCCCTTGATTTTCTGTCTTAATTGTATGGACTGGGCGATAAGACAAATTATTTATAAACTCTCCATCTTGTCGTCTGGAATTTATCTTCAAACAAAGTTGAAGTCACTTGAGGCGCAGTAACAACTCAATCTTAAAGTGATCTGATGAGCAATATGGAATTGCAAAAGTACAAACATGGTTAACTGGTGAAGATTTGTTAAGTTTTTTGTTTGCTTTCTATTGTTGTTTTTTTGCATGTCGAATTGGCATTTTTATTTTCATGACTCGACGATTTGTCGTTTTCTAGCTTCAGTTTTGCATTACATTCCGTTTTTGTATTTTATTTTTATCGTATCGTTGTTCTCATTTTGTCCTTTCGCTAGTGGAGCCTTCAAGTATGCCTACGGAGAGCGGACATTTTGCGGACGCTAAAAGGCGCAATATTGACTCGATACAACGCGAAATTGAAACGATGAATTGCCTGCAATAGAGCCTGGCTGTTAGTGTCTGTGTTTTTGTGCTTTTCACGGGAACCTGTGGCTATGCTGCATCTTTCTGATGTAAAACGGAAATAAATATGATTTATCATTCAACGAGGAAAATAAATCGTTAAAAAATGCATGCGCCATTATTGATGTGAATAGTGTTAAAGGGAATAGGTCACCTTGCAAGTTGTCTTGAAATTCAACCATACGGTGCATCTTGAGCTCAAAACTACGAATATGACTTTGGTTTGGACAACTGATGGATATATGTGGAGAAAGAAGTACGTTTCTCTTTGCATTTCACGAGAAATCGTACGACAGCAGCTGGCGTTCTGGCTCCGCCTGACGCCAAGTACAGTCTCTGACAAGGGGCCGCCGCGCCTCTCGGGCGGCTGATCGGATATTAACGAGGCGTCGTGAACAGAGACTACGTGCCAGAGAGTGTACCTGCCTCCGGCGGTGAGCGTTCATGTCCCGATCGTGGCCCGGAACAGCGGACATGAAACCGGGCCCACTAGACCTGTGTCGATATTACTTAACGTAGAGAGGTAATTCTTTCACCACAACCCATTTTTAGATCTGCTCTACAAATTTATTTACGTTATTATTGTAATTTTGTTAAATACGTTATTAACGTTAAAAATGTAAAAATTGTATGTCTGTTTTTACATTGTTTTTCTATTACTATACGATATCTGTTCTGGTTTCTGGTCTGCTATTTTGTGTGTCTGCATTCTTTGTAATGGTGAATTATCATTTGATGTTGTGATCCTGTTTGAAAAACAGACGCAAGATGTAGCAATAAAGCCCCCTTATACTCTGATCAACTACTTCTTCAAGAAATTTCAACATGTTTTGCGGTGTCCCGGGCCATGGCTAAAAACGATGTTGTAACATTCCATATTTAGACTACAGTCACCTTCTTTTACTGTATACCACTTGCGTAACAACCCTCACCACACGTGTATAGCTGGCGTATCGACCAGAAAGCTCTGACGGCTGTTGACAGACAGCGTCGTATAGCTGGCGTATCGACCAGAAAGCTCTGACGGCTGTTGACAGACAGCGTCGTATAGCTGGCGTATCGACCAGAAAGCTCTGACGGCTGTTGACAGACAGCGTCGTATAGCTGGCGTATCGACCAGAAAGCTCTGACGGCTGTTGACAGACAGCGTCGTATAGCTGGCGTATCGACCAGAAAGCTCTGACGGCTGTTGACAGACAGCGTCGTATAGCTGGCGTATCGACCAGAAAGCTCTGACGGCTGTTTTTTTTTTCTCTTCAATTTGTATTTATCAATCATCTGCAGCACACAGACATACACACACCTACACACACCTACACACACCTACAATCACCTTCCAACGACTAGCATCAACACATTTAGTATTCCGTCCTATACTTCCCTCTGGTCTCTCCCTCATCCACCATCTCACAACAGGTCCGAGCATACAAGCTCATCACTCCTACCGCACACCAGCATTGCGAGAATGCTCGAAATAGACTGTCATACACAGGTAGAGACATAATCATAATCAGACGGCTGTTGACAGCCAGCGGCACGTCTTGACGCAGACAGCGTGCGTCAATTGACGTCACAGTCACGTTATACACATATGGAGAGGAGAGGCGGAAAACATCATAAACTGGCGGCACCAGACCGGGCGGACGCGCCTTCCCGCCCGGCCGGCTGACGACACCCGCCGCCGCAAACGGGCGAGACAGGGTTATTATTTATTAATGACGCTTATATGCGTTATATACGGGTCAGTGCGTGACACTGGAACGCTCCGGAAACGGAGACTCCCGGGAGTGGCAAATTGAAATATGTCTTCTGAAATTTGTGTATGTACTTAAACTTCTCTTTGTAGACGAAACGCCGTGATGCTTGGCGAAATTTTGCCAGCTGAATTCCATTTTGTTGCTGTAGACATAGGTACCCGTCTGTTAGATGTTGTAGACGTAGGTACCCGTCTGTTAGATGCTATGGGCAAACCTATGAATGCTCTCTTTGTTGTCTAATCTGTTATTTTGTACAATGCCAGACGATAGACGATACCGTTTTACAAATGCCTACGCCTCCCGTTTCTTTGGTAGGTCAGGTCACCCTGGCGATGAGTCATGGGCGCTCGAGCTCATTACAATCGCATTATGGCTGATGCAATAAGCAACACTATTTTTTCGTGTGAATAGTTATTAAATATAAAAGCAATATTTGGCGTCAGTTCTGACATGACGCCTTGTCTACACCAAAGGGCACAATCATTTGAAAACAAATTATGTCCTGTTGATCTCACTTCTTCCACTTAAAAGGATTCGTTTGTTTCTGGTTCAATTGATTGTCACAAACACAATATGTAACATTTTAGTTCGAATGTTCATACAAAGAGAGGTCCAAGCTATTGTGTATCAACCCCATAAATGTGCGTGACGTTATACAAACATTGAGATTAAAAGTGCGTTTAGACAGGAAACTGGTTTGCTTGTCTATTGGGAGTGGGGCTTATATTGGGTAAGTTTATGTTGATCTCTGTCCCACTGTATGACATAAGAGCGTGTGTTACCATGATTTGTTTTGTGACTTGCTCATCAGTTGCACATTACGGGGTATGCGAATCGCAGGGTATGTACATTACAGGGTTTGCACAGCAAGGGTCTGCGCTTCGTGGCTGCACATCACGAGATCTCCCCATCACGGATCTAAGCATCACAGGGATCTCCCCATCACGGATCTCCGCATCACAGGGATTACACATTACATGATCTAAGCATCACTGAGATTGTGCATTACATGATCTAAGCATCACTGAGATTGTGCATTACAGGATCTAAGCATCACTGAGATTGTGCATTACAGGATCTAAGCATCACTGAGATTGTGCATTACATGATCTAAGCATCACTGAGATTGTGCATTACATGATCTAAGCATCACTGAGATTGTGCATTACATGATCTAAGCATCACTGGGATTGTGCATTACAGGATTTAAGCATCACTGAGATTGTGCATTACATGATCTAAGCATCACTGGGATTGTGCATTACAGGATATAAGCATCACTGGGCTTGTGCATTACAGGATATAAGCATCACTGGGATTGTGCATTACAGGATTTAAGCATCACTGGGATTGTGCATTACATGATCTAAGCATCACTGGGATTGTGCATTACAGGATTTAAGCATCACTGGGATTGTGCATTACATGATCTAAGCATCACTGGGATTGTGCATTACAGGATCTAAGCATCACGGATTGTGCATTACAGGATCTAAGCATCACTGAGATTGTGCATTACAGGATCTAAGCATCACTGGGATTGTGCATTACAGGATATAAGCATCACTGGGCTTGTGCATTACAGGATATAAGCATCACTGGGATTGTGCATTACAGGATCTAAGCATCACTGGGCTTGTGCATTACAGAATCTAAGCATCACTGAGATTGTGCATTACAGGATCTAAGCATTACTGGGATTGTGCATTACATGATCTAAGCATCACTGGGATTGTGCATTACAGGATATAAGCATCACTGGGGTTGTGCATCACAGGATCTAAGCATCACTGGGCTTGTGCATTACAGGATATAAGCATCACTGGGATTGTGCATTACAGGATCTAAGCATCACTGGGATTGTGCATTACAGGATCTAAGCATCACTGGGCTCACGTATCACGCAATCTAGTTGCCGAAACTTTCAGTTTCTTGACGCTGTTGTTTTGGAAGATGGACATAGAGATGCAATTGGCTCGTATGACGTTCTGTATTTGTGGACCCTTTTTATTTGTATGCAATATTGACTTTCTCTCGTCTCGGGGAATATCACCGACTTTAGTAATCTGAATTGTATTTTAGTATTGTTTTTGTTAGTTCCGCGTCCAGGCGCGCCGCGCCATCCAGGCGCGCCCCGCGACTTCTCAAAGCGTCGTCGACTCCTGGCGCACCCATGGGCCAGGCCATGGACAGCTCATCTGAGGTTTATGGCTCGTGTATGTTAGTTTTTCCGTCCTTAGAAGGCGGTCGGTCGCTTTGTTGTCAGAATAAGCTCCGTGTTTTGACCGATGTCTGGTGTTGTCTCACGTGCTCTGGAGCGGCGCCGGGGCCCCAGCGTACGCATATCTTTAACCTCAACACAAAGTTGTTTCGGATACAAGAAGGCGTGTTATAGTTGGGCTTTATATATAAAGCGTTTTTACTAATATCGGGGTTTATACAGTACTGCATGATTTCGCAATCTGAAAACGCAATTCAGCTACGTCAGTGGCGGATCTACGGTTGGGCAAAATGGGCAATTGCCCCCCCCCCCCAACCGAAATATCGGTAGGCAAACGTATGTCTTTGCCCCCCCCCCCCCCCCCCAACCGATCCGGCAGGTTGTGATTTTTGTCCCGGTAAGTCGTGATTTACGCCCCCCTCCCCGCTCAACAGTGGCGTCGCCACAGTTTCGGAACTTTTACGCGGACACATCATGTCATCGAACACCTGCGGGGGGGGGGGGGTAGGACGCCTTATCTCTGGCAAGACTGGCATGGTTGTCTTGCGGCAGTTATATGTACATACACATGATCTGACCTGGGGCCGAATTCCCATCTATGATATTCTTACGAAGATTCCCAAGTTTTTTTCGTAAGACTTTTCTTAAATCGATATTACCATCTCCCGAGTAAGTGGCCGAAATTATCCAGTTGCCTCGCGACCGAAACTTGCTCTTCCCTATAGGAAATAGCTTGCAGCTATTGGCTTTTAGTCTCCTTAGACATATATGAAAGAGATGGGAATTTCAAAATTCGTAACTTGTCGGCAGAGAGTTCAGCATTTTTGTAAGTAGTGAGATGGTAATCCCAAATGAACGACTTACGAAGAAAATAAGTCGTAAGTCAGGATGGGAATATGGTAAGAACCAGAAGATATCATCAAAGAACTTTAGCCCCAATCATCATCATCAACTTCTACGTTTGCGTAGTTCCGGAAGTCTAAGAAACGATATTTGCGATGTCTTCTTTTAAGCCGTGAATTCAAAGTATATTTACATTTACATACATTTTATTTAGTTGCATACTGTTCAGTGTTCACCTATCTGAGAAGCCGCTGTCCAGTCGTACGGCTGGTTGTGTCAAGGTCGTCTCCTGCCATCACAGAGGTCATACGACTGCAACCTGACCCTGGCGATGATTTAGTCTGTCCTGTTTGCCGTGCTGTTTGCTCCAGAGGCCCTCCGTGGCATTTCTGCGTACTATTTACCTGATTGCGTCTGGCCTCCCGGTAGGATGCCGATGCTTACGGGCGTCATCCGGCCGTGTTACATTGCAGCGTGACGTCACGGAGGGTATTTGTTTACAGCTGGGCGAGTTATTGCTCGCCAGGTGTTGACCAGAGCGGCGGGTGTTTACCGTTTACTGTAAAACGGCAGATACACGCCGCACGTCACGCACGTCGTGGGACGTGATGGATGCAAAGGGTGATTACAAACTGATGCAATCTAGCTACTGGAACATTCAGTTTCTTGACGCTGTTTGTTTGGAAGATGGACATCGAGATGCAATTGGCTCGTATGACGTTCTGTAATTTTCGACCCTTTGTATTTATTTGTCTGCAATACTGACTTTCTCTTGTCTCGGTGCATATCACCAACTTGAGGAATCGGAATTGTATTTGTAGTATTGTTTCAGTTTCTGCCTCTGCCTTGCTTTCTTTTGATGCAATGTAATTTGCATGCTTCGTAATCGGCTTAGCGATTTCCAAACACATCGCCCGGAATATATATAATAATCAGTCAGGCAATATGTGACCAAAACACTGGCTGACTTGCGGCGTGCCATGCCCATTTCAGGCGCGGATCTAGGGGGAGGCGTAGGGCCCCCCCCCCCCCCCCCCTCCCCCCTGAGCCGGGTCGCGCCCATGTATCGCCCGCCAAGCGCGCCCGTAGGGCGCAACTTTTTGTATGTCGCCCCCCTGACCGAAATCCTGGATCCGCGCCTGCATTGCTGTCAAACCATGTCGAACCAATCCAAACACTGGATGTTAATACACAATGGATCCGTCGATCCACGTGACGTCACCACAGCTTCACATTAGCAGTGCCCTCAGTTCATTTTAAGCAAGCGATAAAAACAAACGCATACACAGCAATCACTTATCAATAATCCGTGGTGTCCCGTAGCCCTCCTCTTTTCCTGGTTCCAGAATTCGGTAAAACGTCCTTGCCAGAGTCCTGTAAACGGCTGTACTGTTTCTGAACCGGCCGCCTCCTCCGTTTCTACCCTGTTGACTCCCCGCTGACTGGCCACCTCATGTGTGTTTCAGACGCGTGTTACCGCTGTCAGTCGGAGGCCTCGGGCAGCAAACAGGACGACTGTGTAGTCATCTGGGGCGAGTGCAATCACTCGTTTCACAACTGCTGCATGTCCCAGTGGCTGCAGAAGAACAACCGCTGCCCTCTCTGCCAGCGCGACTGGAGTTTTCAGCGCATCGGAAAATGATGTGGCCGACGCCGGCAGCGAAAGCAGCCAGCAACCAGCGGCCGACGCCAGCAACGAAAGTTGCTCTCCCTGCCGAGAGATGGCAGCACAGGCGGTGGTGAGGTGGCAAGACCACGGCAGATATACGAGGTGTTCTGATACAGACCAACCATTCTGCTGTTCGCCGAAGAGCAGTGTGCTCATGCTCCAGTTGCCTGTTGTTGCAACAACGATGTCAATAATGTGCTGGAAATGCTGATGTCAAGCCATCTTTTCGTAAATTTGCAGAACTGAGGGGCGGTACCAGTGATGTGATCTGAACACGCTGGAGTCGCATGTGGTATCGGTTGGATGACGAATGTGTTGCTGTAACCTTCTGGCTTCTATGGGCGACTTGTACACGTGATCAACTGTTATATGCCAGTGTCCTGTATCCAGCAATTTAGTTTGGTTCCAACGTCTTCCTGTCGCTAAAATGCAGAAGTCAGAAACACAAAATATTGGTAAAAGAGTGGGTTCACTCATTCACACGTTGGTCCACGTTTTTGGGGGGAGGGGGGATGTAACACACTCAGACTTGTCAATGATTCAATGTGAATCGACTACTTTTGATTGAATCATTCTTATTTCAAATGAATGATTCATGAATCGATTCACCTCATGCGCAAACCTGTTGTGAGTCACTGATTGAATCATTCATACAGAGAAAATAGGCTGATTGAATCATTCATTGCTCAAAGAATCATTCTTCTTTGGTCGAACAGCATAAACTGTCCACAAAATATGCCAGCGGCCCAGCATTCATATGTGCCCTGTGGACAAACCAGGCACTTAATGGCCAATTATATGAGTTCTGTGTCCTGCGCTGTAGCCTGTAATTCATCTATGCGTAAAGAAAGCGAGGCTTTGTGTCCAACTCCAGTGGGCACAAAGCCACTGTTCAATCAGCCCCAACTAGGTGAATACCTTGGAACTGGTAGGGTTAGGGGTAGATACCTAAATACTTAGAAAAGGTAACTAACTCATACTTTGGTTCATAAACCACACAGTACACACACACCTTTTGCACACGAAAAATTAGCAAAAGGTACCCACCTTTCCTAATTTCTAGGCTATACCATATCAAAAACTAAATCATAAACAAACATTTGCATGACCTCCGCATGTCCCAAATATCACTTTCGCATCGGCGCCGCTTTATTCCACATCATGCTTTATAAAAAATAATACCTAATGAAAAATCAAAATAAATGTTCTATTCGCTTAAAAAAGTGAAACGTAAAGTCATTAATGCTTTTGGAACTTGGAATTTGCAATTGTAGTAAATATTATAAATATAATTTTATAATCAAAATAAACAACACGCGTGTCCAATTGGCTCACATTCACATTCACATTCGGAAACACATTCGCGGACTATTTGGATTGGCTTCAAAATTGGTACACAGATAGATCACGACCTAGTGATCATTCTGGCAAAATCTTAGAGTCGCACATTCAAAATCAAAGGATTTAGAGCAGGTCATATGTTTAAGGTCAAACAGCAGACTATTCTGATGTGCATGAAAATGGGCACACAGGTAGAGCATGACCTCCCTATCACGCTCATACAATATTAGAGTCGCACATTCAAAATCAAAGGAGTTAGACAAAGGAGTCGACACTTCCCTTTAATGTTGAGTGATTGAATCAAGATTGAATCATTCATTATGGTAATGTTGAGTGATTGAATCATGATTGAATCATTCATTATGGTAATGTTGAGTGATTGAATCATGATTGAATCATTCATTATGGTAATGTTGAGTGATTGAATCATTCATTATGGTCCGTGAATCACTGTGAATCGATTCATGACAAATATGAATCATTGACAAGTCTGAACACACTACTACTGGTCATTAAGTGGTTCAGTTGTCCAAAGGTTTATAGAGTCTTGTATGGTCTAGTTTACTTGACGTTTGAAGGTTTCTTTTTATATTCCAACTGTATATCTGTCTTAGTCGCGGGCGGGGAACGTGGTCTGTGGTTTGAATGATGCGTTAGATTTGAGATTGTATGCTGTGCGAACAATGAAGGAATAGTCGAACCTGTTTTTTCTCAGTTGAAGCCATGCATTCACTGATGTGCGTAAAGAATGATAATAAACTATATAAAATCACTCTAAATGTGAGTTGGGTGGGTGTTGTGTCAAGCTCGTGTGATTATGTGCTTACGTATCTTTGCGTGGTGTTAAGTTGTGCCAAACCACTGGTCGGAGTTCGACTATCGAACTGACCTGGCATTGCTCGATATAGAATGTTTACAACGCCTACACCGCAGGGATCGGGCCGTGGCATCCTCAGTCGTTCCCATGGCAACGGGACAATGCGGTTTTCGGCAGTGACATCCATGTTCTGCGCTCTATGAACCAGTGAGCACGGTGTCACAGACTCGTCGTCCCTGTGAACACAGTGTCACATACTCGTCGTCCCTGTGAACACAGCGTCACAGACTCGTCGTCCCTGGGAACACAGCGTCACAGACTCGTCGTCCCTGTGAACACAGCGTCACAGACTCGTCGTCCCTGTGAACACAGTGTCACAGACTCGTCGTCCCTGTGAGCACAGTTTCACAGACTCGTCGTCCCTGTGAGCACAGCGTCACAGACTCGTCCCTGTGAACACAGCGTCACAGACTCGTCGTCCCTGTGAACACAGTGTCACAGACTCGTCGTCCCTGTGAACACAGCGTCACAGACTCGTCGTCCCTGTGAACACAGCGTCACAGACTCGTCGTCCCTGTGAACACAGCGTCACAGACTCGTCGTCCCTGTGAACAGTGTCACAGACTCGTCGTCCCTGTGAACACAGCGTCACAGACTCGTCGTCACTGTGAACACAGCGTCATAGACTCGTCGTCCCTGTGAACACAGCGTCACAGACTCGTCGTCCCTGTGAACACAGCGTCACAGACTCGTCGTCCCTGTGAACACAGCGTCACAGACTCGTCGTCCCTGTGAACAGTGTCACAGACTCGTCGTCCCTGTGAACACAGCGTCACAGACTCGTCGTCACTGTGAACACAGCGTCATAGACTCGTCGTCCCTGTGAACACAGCGTCACAGACTCGTCGTCCCTGTGAACACAGCGTCACAGACTCGTCGTCCCTGTGAACACAGCGTCACAGACTCGTCGTCCCTGTGAACACAGCGTCACAGACTCGTCGTCCCTGTGAACACAGCGTCACAGACTCGTCCCTGTGAACACAGTGTCACAGACTCGTCGTCCCTGTGAACACAGCGTCACAGACTCGTCCCTGTGAACACAGCGTCACAGACTCGTCGTCCCTGTGAACACAGCGTCACAGACTCGTCGTCCCTGTGAACACAGCGTCACAGACTCGTCCCTGTGAACACAGCGTCACAGACTCGTCGTCCCTGTGAACACAGCGTCACAGACTCGTCGTCCCTGTGAACACAGCGTCACAGACTCGTCGTCCCTGTGAACACGGCGTCACAGACTCGTCGTCCCTGTGAACACAGCGTCACAGACTCGTCGTCCCTGTGAACACAGCGTCACAGACTCGTCGTCCCTGTGAACACGGCGTCACAGACTCGTCGTCCCTGTGAACACAGCGTCACAGACTCGTCGTCCCTGTGAACACAGCGTCATAGACTCGTCGTCCCTGTGAACACAGCGTCACAGACTCGTCGTCCCTGTGAACACAGCGTCACAGACTCGTCGTCCCTGTAAACACAGCGTCATAGACTCGTCATCCCTGTGAACACAGCGTCACAGACTCGTCGTCCCTGTGAACACAGCGTCACAGACTCGTCGTCCCTGTGAACACAGCGTCACAGACTCGTCGTCCCTGTGAACACAGCGTCACAGACTCGTCGTCCCTGTGAACACAGTGTCACAGACTCGTCGTCCCTGTGAGCACAGTTTCACAGACTCGTCGTCCCTGTGAGCACAGCGTCACAGACTCGTCCCTGTGAACACAGCGTCACAGACTCGTCGTCCCTGTGAACACAGCGTCACAGACTCGTCGTCCCTGTGAACACAGTGTCACAGACTCGTCGTCCCTGTGAACACAGCGTCACAGACTCGTCGTCCCTGTGAACACAGCGTCACAGACTCGTCGTCCCTGTGAACACAGCGTCACAGACTCGTCGTCCCTGTGAACAGTGTCACAGACTCGTCGTCCCTGTGAACACAGCGTCACAGACTCGTCGTCACTGTGAACACAGCGTCATAGACTCGTCGTCCCTGTGAACACAGCGTCACAGACTCGTCGTCCCTGTGAACACAGCGTCACAGACTCGTCGTCCCTGTGAACACAGCGTCACAGACTCGTCGTCCCTGTGAACAGTGTCACAGACTCGTCGTCCCTGTGAACACAGCGTCACAGACTCGTCGTCACTGTGAACACAGCGTCATAGACTCGTCGTCCCTGTGAACACAGCGTCACAGACTCGTCGTCCCTGTGAACACAGCGTCACAGACTCGTCGTCCCTGTGAACACAGCGTCACAGACTCGTCGTCCCTGTGAACACAGCGTCACAGACTCGTCCCTGTGAACACAGTGTCACAGACTCGTCGTCCCTGTGAACACAGCGTCACAGACTCGTCCCTGTGAACACAGCGTCACAGACTCGTCGTCCCTGTGAACACAGCGTCACAGACTCGTCGTCCCTGTGAACACAGCGTCACAGACTCGTCCCTGTGAACACAGCGTCACAGACTCGTCGTCCCTGTGAACACAGCGTCACAGACTCGTCGTCCCTGTGAACACAGCGTCACAGACTCGTCGTCCCTGTGAACACGGCGTCACAGACTCGTCGTCCCTGTGAACACAGCGTCACAGACTCGTCGTCCCTGTGAACACAGCGTCACAGACTCGTCGTCCCTGTGAACACGGCGTCACAGACTCGTCGTCCCTGTGAACACAGCGTCACAGACTCGTCGTCCCTGTGAACACAGCGTCATAGACTCGTCGTCCCTGTGAACACAGCGTCACAGACTCGTCGTCCCTGTGAACACAGCGTCACAGACTCGTCGTCCCTGTAAACACAGCGTCATAGACTCGTCATCCCTGTGAACACAGCGTCACAGACTCGTCGTCCCTGTGAACACAGCGTCACAGACTCGTCGTCCCTGTGAACACAGCGTCACAGACTCGTCGTCCCTGTGAACACAGCGTCACAGACTCGTCGTCCCTGTGAACACAGCTCGGTATGAGTGTGTGGCATCATTATTTCACTGCGTGATCTGACCAGTGGCAAGGGCCCATTACCGTTACCATGGCAACGGGCGCTTGGATGCGGTCCTCGATGAATGAGGAATACGTTTTGTGATTTTGTGTCTCCACTTGGCGCATATGACATAATGTGCCGGTAATGTGCAGAATAGGGATGTGGCTTTGGTTTCATAATCATGTGGGAATGTCAAAACGATTCGTATTGTTGATTTAATGAGCTATTTGTGAAGGGTTGCATATAACTCGAAAATACTCGCAGCTCAAATAAGTATAGGAGAAGCACATCGCATTCAAGAAGCACATCATTGTTTATTCTACACTAGCACTAGCCGTTTGGCCAGCAACTACAAATTAGCAAACTCGTTTGACTGAATAGGCCTCACACGCACCCTCACTCATACATGTGGTCTGCCCATTTACATCCGACGTTCCCCATACCCATAACATAGCCAATGACAGACCACCAAACATTTGCCGTAACTCCCATTCGGTTACTCCCCAAAGGTAACCTCTGACCTGTAGTGCTGCCGCAGCCTTCACACCGCCATCGTGTTGGTTCAGATTGTTATGCAGCCCATTTAAAGGAAATAGTTCACATTGGAATTTGTTTACCAAACACAATTTGATTATATTTGTTAATACAATTTTTTTTTATATTGTCAAAAATGGCCTTACATCGCGCTGATTCAGGACAGAAGGCCGTAAATTTGTATTGTTTACTAAAACTATATGCATACTCTCTGAGTCAGAGTCCTGACGTCACGCGAATGTAAAAAAATGGTTCAGCCAATCAGATTCCAAAGTAGTCGCGTAAGGATAGACTCGCATTGGAGATGTGCCAACCGGCGGCCGGCGGTTCGCTTGCTAGCACTAGCTGCAAGCTAATTGGCTGATGGTATAGCCTCTGCCCGGGCTAGAACCAGTACAACATTCTTTCGTCAGCACCGCACTCCTTCGCCAAAAAATTAAATATATTCGGCTGGAGAGTTTTTTCAGTCAAGAAAACTTGCAGATAGGGGTTTCCCAACACGGGCTACAAAACTGCTATCTCAGTTTAAAACTAATGTTGAAGGTGAACTATTTCCTTTAAGCCCTGTGTGTTCAAAACACCGCTGTGCGACGGCGCGGGTCAGGCAGGTCGCGGTGTAGGCCGGGCAGTGGTATGGGTGTCGGTGTAGGCTCGGCACTGGTCGCGGTATTAGCGTGTGTGTAGAAAGGCTGCGGAGTGTCGGTCGATGTGCTTGTGAGGCGGAGGACGGGACCATCGCGGTGGGAGAGAGCGCGCGTATGTGTGGTCGATGGCGACGGTGGCGGTCACGAGGGTTGTCGGGGGCGGGCGCCTCGCCACGAAGCCGGGTCAGCGGCACGGACTGTGGTGGCTGCGGGTTCGGGACGGTGTAAGGTGGTCACCTGCGATTTCCGGTGGCCTGCAAAACTTCGCTCTGAGTGACGATAGCGTAGGTATGCTTAGTTTCCCGGGCTACGAGTGCTGCTTCTGATTGAAGTGTTTATCCGCAGTTCAGTTTGCTGATTGATGTATGTAGTCTGTATACCAATTACTCAGCCGTATGTTTGTGTTACAGAAATATTGCAGTGCTTACCTCAACCGTCGCCCCATTCGACGCACAACGCAAGGCATTGGACGCAGACTGGTTAGGTAATTGATTCAACTTTTTTTTGGAACGATTCAATCATGATTCATTTTGGAATCTGAATGATTCAATCACCGTTCGGGACATTCACGGATTTTTTTTGAGAATTGATTCTTTCCGATTCAAAGAATTAAAACAAATATTTTAATCGATTCACGTTTGATTCAACATTTAAATATATGTGGTGAATGTATGACAAATCAATAAAAATGGAAACATACTTATATAGGATCACTAAGACATTGTTACAGCAATACTATTTCAGTATAAATGAATGTAGCCACTCAGTGACGGATCTACGTTTGGGCAAAATGGAAAATTCCCCCCCCCCCAAACGAAATATCGGTAGACAAACGTATGTTTTTGCCCCCCCCCCTAAAAAACGAAACGGCAGGTTGTGATTTTTGTTCTGGTACAGTGGCGGATAAATATTTCTTCGAAAATACGATTTTTGTCGAATTTTTACATGGGGAGACAACAACAAAAAAAACGCAGTAAGACAACCAAAAAAAAATTGTCGTCCGACCATTTTAATTTTCTTGAAAAGTTGTGCACTGGGGGTTTCAAGGGCGGGGAATTCATTGGTGGTGACCAAAAACATCCAAAAAATACATTTTCCTAGATACGGCCTTCCATATTTTCCCAAGTTCACTATTCAGGCCTAATTTTGACGACTCCGAGACAAAATTAAAAAAAAACACGATTTTGATAAACTTTTTTGTCTCTTTTGGATGAAGATTATTCTAAGAACAATTTGGCAATCACAGAGTTTCGATTTTTTTGTTTGTTTTTTTGCCACGTGATTTCGTGACCTACTTTTTGCGCCGTGATCGTGACCTGTTGGAAACTGAAATTAAAATTTCCGTCTGATGAAGATTTGAGCTTCATTGATGTCCTTTCGTATACAAAATAAAGAAGTGGGGTTCGACCTGTAAAAATCATTTTTGAGTCTTGCAATGCTGACATAATACGCTGTCTGGGCACCTGTCCGTCGATAACTTCGCATCTACTTGACATACGCTTTCGAAACGAAGTCCAAAGTCACTCCTGACGACGAAACCTCTCGGTTGGTGCCTGTTACACCGACATCAGGTCGACATATGACCTGCCAGGCCAATACAACGTAACGTACCCAAACAGCGTATTGTGTGCATTGCAAGTCTCAAAAGTAGTTTTTGCAGGTCGAACCCCACTTTTTATATTTTTTATACGAAAGGACATATCAATGGAACTCATCGTCATCAGACGAAAACACAAATAATTTAAGTTTCCAACAGGTCAAGGTCACGGCACAAAATGTAGGTCACGAGGTCACGTGACCAAATTAAAATAGAAAATCCGAGATTGCCAAATTGTTCTTTGACTAATCCCGATCAAAACAATACAAAAATCGAAATCGCTTCCTTAGTCTCGGAGTTTGTCAAAATTAGGCCTGCACAGTAAACTTGGGAAATTTTCGGAAGGCCTTATCTTGTTTTTTTTTGTCACCAACAATGAATTCCCCGCCCTTGAAACCCCCAGTGCACAACTTTTCAAGAAAATAAAAAATGGTCGGACGGCAAATTTGAAGCAAAAATGGTTGTCTTATTGTGGAAGTCTCCAAAAGTAGATTGTATAGGTCAAAGCCCACTTTTTTTCCTTTTTTGATACGAAAGTCCATCGATGAAACTCAAATCGTCATAGGAAAATGTTAATTTCAGTTTCCAACAGGTCAAGGTCACGGCGCAAAAAGTAGGTCACGAGATCACGTGACAAAAAATCGAAAATCCGTGATTGCCAAATTGTTCTTGGACTAATCCTGATCCAAACGTTTTCAAAATCGTTTTTGTTTTTGTCTCGGAGTTATTGGTGGTCAAAATTAGGTCTGCACAGTGAACTTGGGAAAATACGGAAGGCCGTATTTTGGCAAATATTTTTAGGGAAATTTTGTGATCACCAATGAATTCCCCGCCCTTGAAACCCCCAATGCATAACTTTCCAAGACAATTAAAAATGGTCAGACGGCACCCACCGGTTGTCTTACTGTGGAATGCCCCACAGTGATCTTAGGTCAGATCACGTGATTTTATCATGTGGCCATTTAAAATTTGGAATTGGCTTCTTGCCAGAATCGACTTCGATGTATCCCGCGAGTTACTGGGGTATATTCCATAACGCGACTTACTAGGAGGGGGCTATTCCCTCCCATCGGATCTCCCGAACTACTGCGCCGATTGTAAAAATTCAAACGGCATTCGATAGCCCTGGAACATTTATCGAGGGAAACCTAATATTGTTCACCTCGGGGTCACCGATGACGTCACAGGTCAGGTCAAGTACAAATTGTTTGCCCGTTTCAAAAGGTCTCGATGGATTGAATTTTCGCGCAAAATTGCGATATTAACCCTCGCCCTACGGGGGGGGGGGGGGGCTGACAGCCCCCCCCCCCCCCTGAGGTTTTTCTTGAATAACTTTTTACACATGTGGTGCATCTTGCTGACATTTTCAGTAGCTGAGTTTACAACAATTATACGTATGCTGTACAAATGTAATTGCAATTGGTTAATTAGTTTGAGAGATAATCATGTTTTGATGACGTCATGTTGGTTAAAAAAATAGATTTTTTTTGAAAAATCGTAGAAAACAGAGTTTTAAAGAAAATTGCAAACGCAATTCACCAAAGATACGAAATGGCATTCTTTTTAAAATGGCAATCTCGGATTTTCACAATTTTGGGGTTTTGACCCCTAAATTTTAAAACAAAAACTGATTTAAACCAAAAAAAATCCCACAAAATCGCAATTTTCAAAGATGTTAGAAAAACCGGAATGTATGTGAGAGAACTGAGTATGGACAATACCCATACCAAATTTCAAAGCAATATCTTCATTTTTGACTGAGTGACGGCTCCCTAAGTGTAAGAAACTGATGACGTCATTTTTTTTTTATAACTTTTTTTTGACAAGATACGAACAAATAATTCTCTTTTCTGTATTTCTGAGCCAAAACTGGTCTAGGAACATGCCTTTTTATTTACATTTATCAATTTATAATTTTGAGGTTTTCTGAAGAGCAAAATCGCTGTTCTGGACGTGGTAAATCCGAGGTCATTCACTTGACCTGGAAAGTCACCCGTTTACCTGAAACTTAAAAATCGCATACTGTTAGATTCCTCTCATGACAGGCAACATGCTGGTTCTTACTGCATTGCTCTAAGTTGCTTGGTTTGGAAGTTAACAGGGGCCTGTCAGCCCCCCCCCCCCCCCCGTAGGGCGAAGGTGAAAAAGGCTCCTGTAGCGCGAGGGTTAAACGCATAAGCAGTCGATAAATCGGTATGATTCGTGTGTCTGCCACTTCTAAGTACCATCCTAAGCTATTTATGACCCTGGTTCAGGTCAAGGTCATTCGAGGTCACGAGGTCAAACTGCAGATTACGGTCATTATGTGTTGTAACACATGTTCATGGGTTTGTTTTTCGACTAGAACGCGACAAATGACCTTAGAACATTGTCTGTTCCATATAAATAGAAGTAAAAAGCAAACACAGAAATGCATTTTTTATGCATAGTAATGCTGTGAGAGGTGGAGGTGGTCAAATTTGGTACACATTCATCGAACACGTCTCGATCGCATATATTCAGATTTTTGGATAATTCTGATTTTTTTTGAAAATTTTCTTTAAAATAAAAAATGTATTTGAGTTTCTCAAAATTTTGAATTTCAAAGAAACTGAAAAATCCGAGATTGCAGTTTGATAGCCCGGTCTATTGTCAGTAATTTGATTTAAGACAATTTAATTTATCTCAAACATTGTACCTTTCACGGCGTTTTCCGCAAACCATTATTTTTCAACACAAACCGAAGAACATGACGTCACTCTCACGTCATTTCTGGTTGACCTATCATAACCTCATCTTCTTCCTTTGGCCAACTTGTGTATAATTGATGTGAGAGAAGGTACTGAAAGATTGGTGACGATAGTAGTGTTGGCTTAGGAGTTATTGCGAAATAACGGGAGGGGGCGGCAAAAAATAGCCCCCCCCCCCCCCAGTAAGTCGCGGGATATTGGCTTTCGATGGTAAGAAATTGGAGATAGGTTATTCCTATAGTTTTTTTGGGGGGGGAATCATGGTCTTTGGTAATAACTTTGCACATAATTACTGTGCTAGAGAGCTTAACTCAACGGCATTATATCTGTCTCGTCGAGCTGCATTCAATGATGCATAGCATGACCCCGCAGGACCCCGCATGACCTAAAGGTCACGTCCCCTGAGGTTGATTTCCCAAATGACCTGGCCTGATTATACAATAGATAATTTGTTGACATTTTTAGTTTTATTTCGCACAATTGAACGTTTTTTTTTCTCTGGAAGACACTTTTAGCTATTTTTATAACATTCTCGGTCTGGAAATAGAGAGGAAAAAATTATATCTTGAGGACCCACAGGCGCCTCTATCGGCGAAATATTTAATTATGTCGTAATATGATCTTGATCACTGAGCGAAATAGGTTGGCATGTGATTCAAAGGGCCTGCACCCTCCTATTCCACCTAATAAAAATAACGAATTTTAACTGAGAACATAACGAAATCACGTGGCCTGACCTGAGGTCACATGCCAAAATTTCGACACTTTTCCATTCGAGTTCTCACACAAGATTACATTACATTAATTTGTGGTTCATGGCGATTCTGATGATACATAGTTTTATATCATTCGAATTATTTATAGGATATCCCGCGCGGCGCTGGGGTCTCCATCCGAACGTACGGTGCTGGGGTAAATTTTACCCCCCCCCCCCCCCCTCTCGTATCATCCGAACCAATAACCGCAGCGAGACGCGCAAGGCGGCGATCGAAAGCTCTGAGTGAGAATAATCTAACGCATACCCTTAATTATTAACATATGGTCACATGTCAGGTCACGGTCACGTCAAGTGTCGAAATGTAAGTATTTGGGTTTTTGGGCTATACTTTCCATCCAAAGCCTTATATTGCAACTATTATCTCACAAAGTGCTCCCAAATGTATAATGCATCTCCCGCATAAGTAAAAGTGAAATTGTAAGCAAAGGTCATGGTCAGGCCACAAAAGGTCACAGGTCTACGAAAGCCATGCGAGACATGTTGTATGAGTTATTTTACACGTAGCATTCGATAGAAGCAGCCATTTTTACATTTATTTGTCTGTATCTGGTCAGTAAAAGCCAAAAAACGCAACTAAAAAAAATGACGTCATGGGTTACTTATTCTTAGAGAGCCATAAGTCCGTCAAAAATAAAGATATTGCTTTGAAATTTGGTTTGAGCATCGTTCATACTCGGTTCTCTAATATATCTTCCGGTTTTTTGCAAATCTATAAAAAAAAACTTTGGTGGAAATTCTTTAAAAAAAAAAGTTTTTTGCATTTTTGGGGGTCAAAAACCCAAAATTGTGAAAATTCGAGATAGCCATTTTAAAGACAATGTTATTTACTTTCTTCTGACGTCTTTTATTTGCCATTTTCATCAATATGCTATTTTCTACGATTTTTCAAACATGTAACATTTTTTCACCAAAAATGACATGACATTACGTCACTAAAACGTCATTATCTCCCCCAAAAAAAATCACGAATTAAAGAAAAAATAACAGAAGATGTAGAATTGATGCACCATAAGGTACCGTAAGTTTGATTTCGATATGTCATAGTTTTCAAGTTATTGAGAAAATCCGGGAGGAGTAAAATTTACCCCCCCCCCCCCCCCAGTGCCTTGTGGGATATATCCTGATATATATCGCACGAAGAAAATTAAACCTTTGTGCGACATTAAAGAGATGCCTAAGGTTATAACTCAAAAACCGTTCGACAGACATGGCTGAAAATTTTACAGCGTGAATGTACGGCCCAGATATCCCCCGACACCTAGTTCAATCGAAATGTGATAGGTAGGATGTTTTGGTTTGGTCGATCTGACGTGGACTGCACCGGGTGACCTCTGGTCACGTGACCTTGAGGTCACAGAGCGACTACAGGGCTGATGTATATAATTGAAAGCAGGTCGACGAGATACCTAAGCATAATGCCGTTAATTGAGCTCTCTAGTACAATTACGTGCACAATTACGTGGCCGACCGCTCCGAGGTATCTTGTCGCACCACTCGAGCGACACAAAACCGAGAGCTGGAAGTTGCCCGAGTCAGAACGGAGTTTGCGCGGCGCTCCTTTCTGTGTCGTGCGACACGGGCATGGAATCAGCTGCCGATGACTGTCAGGTGTTCTCCAAGTTTTATAATTTGTAAAGCGAACGTAGGTGAAGTCCTGTAATTTAACTTTGAAATGAGTGTGATATGCGATGAGTATGTTTTAATGCAGTGTTTTTACTGAGCTGTAAATGACGTAGATTACTGAAAAACCATGCAATGGATGTATCCGAAATATATGATGATGATGATGATGATGATGATGATGAAGTTATTACCAAAGACGCGCTGGTGACCATTATTTTTTCCAAATACAAAAATATAAATATTATATTTAGAAAAAAAACTCAACAATTTTTTAACATCCAAGGGTTATGTATCGATCTCCATTCTGGCATGGAAAAAGTCCGAATTTTAAAAGACCACATTATAAAATCACTTGATTTGACCTGAGATCACGTGTTAAATAGCAAAATTTCAGAATTTCACAAAATAGTTACATCATAATAATCTATTGTTCCTGATGATTCTGGTGATTACCGAGCGGGCGCGAAGCGCCCGTGAGGTTTCTCGTCAACTTACTAGACAAATTTACATTTGACCCGGCCCGACACGGCCGTGCTGCAGACGCTTTTCGGAAGCTAATAACTTTGCAACCACTGATCCGATTGAGATCGGGTTTTCACCATTGGATAGGTCCATCAAATCAATTTTGTTTTTAGTATGGTGCGTTCTGATAGGGGTGGTACCACAGCGTGTGGCAGTTGGCACTTGGCACACGCAAACGTCGAAATGAACAAAAATAATTATGGATCAAAAATGGCTATATTAATCTAGGCATTCATTTATACGATGAATCATGCAACGCTCAGGACGTACTCCCTTTTGGCGGATTCGAGAAAGGATATCATGAACAATTTAATGCAACTTAATTTGTTTATGGTTATGGTTATGGTTATGGCATTTAGGCTTGACAATTTTTCTGGAGGATTAAAAGGACTGAAAGGACTATGTCTTACTACCACGTGTGCTCCCTTACCGTTTCATATTTCAAAACTGTTTTACCTTTACCAGAGCGCGCCCGGTCGGTCATCGCCCAAAAAGTCCTTTTACTGGTATATATGCTTATATGACTCGCATGATAACCGAGCGGGCACGAATCGCCCGTGAGGTTTATCGTCAACTTACTAGAAAAATTTACATTTGACCCGGCCCGAACCGGCCGTACATACGCTTTTCGGAAGCTAATAACGTTGCCATCACTGCTCCGATTGAGATCGGTTTTTCACCATTGGATAGGACCATCAGATCAATTTTGATTTGTGTATGCTGCGTTCTGATAGGGGTAGTACCACACCACGTGGCACATGCAAACGTCGAAATGAACAAAAATCATTCTTGATCAAAAATGGCTTGATTTATCTAAGCACCAGTAAAACGCCTTTTTTGGCGATGACCGAGCGAGCGCGCTCTGCTAAAGCTAAAACAGGTTTGAAATATGAAACGGTAAGACATTACACGTGGTAGTAACACAGTCATTTTAGTCCTCCATAAAAATTGTCATGCCTTAATGCATGCCAACATAAAAATTAAGTTGTATTAAATTGTTCATGATCTCCTTTCTCAAATCTGCCAGAAGGTGGTACGTCCTGAGCGCTGCATGCTTCAGCGTATCAATTAATTCTTAGAATAATACAACCATTTTTTATCAATAATTATTTTTGCAAGGTTTTTGGTTCATTTCGACGTTCGCGTGTGTCAACTGTTAGGCGCCGTGGTACCACCTCTATCAGAACGCACTATAGCAAAAACAAAATTGATTTGATACGCCTATCCAATGGTGAAAACTCAATTTCAATCAGAGCAGTGGTTGCAAAGTTATTAGCTTCCGAAAAGCGTCTGTATGGCCGGGTCGGGCCGGGTCAAATGTAAATTTGTCTATTAAGTTGACGAGAAACCTCACGGGCGCTTCGCGCCCGCTCGGTAATTAATTTATGCGATGAAGCATGCAGCGCTCAGGACGCACTCCCTTTTGGCGGATTCGAGAAAGGAGATCATGACAAATGAATACAACTTATTGTGTGTGTAGTTTATCCCAGGGAAGCAACAGATACCGCTCGGTTACCGCCGATTAAGGCGTTTTACTGGTTTAGATGGGAGATATTGTCCGCTGAAAATTTGAGTTTTGCTTGACATTACAAAGCTGCCCGAGGCTGTAACTCGAAAACCATTTGACGGACGATGCTGAAAAGTTCACAGCGTGAATCAACAGCCCAGATAACAGCAGACACGTAGTTTTATCGAGAGGAAAACAAATTATCGATGTAGTGTGTTATTTAGAGATTGTTTTGGTCGATATGTTTTTGAATCCCCGAATTGCCCCTCCCCCCTTCCAAGCGAAAAATCGGTAGGCAAATGCATATCTCCAAACCGTTCGGGGGGGGGGGGGGTGATTTTTGTTCCAGGAAGACGAGATGTACCCCCTCCCCTCCGCTCAACAAACTTTCGTGCTGACGACCGGCTCGAAGACCTTTCCCGCTGACGATCCGACCCCCCCCCCCCCCCCCCCCCCCCCCTCCCCCGGTCAACAACTTTTCGCTGACGAAACGGAGCGGATTCCCCCCCCCCCAAACTCGAAACCTAGATCCGCCACTGTAGCCACTGGGACTACATGTATTTGCACAATTTCCCATGTACTTGAATCGTTAAGAATCGTTATATCTTTTGATTCAATCAGCCTTGCTTTGATGCGGGTTTTTATTCAATCACGATTCATGAATCAAAAGATCTGGTGGCGAATCAATGTTTTTGTATTGAACGATTCCAATCGATTCAATCAGTGTCGAATTAATCCGTCGTAAATCAATCAATCAATCAATCCGCCGTCAGTCTGACTGGACGGCGCTGCTTATTTTGCCAGGCTTCAGTGGCCCGCGTGTCGGGCGGAGTGGGTAACTGAACCGGAACCTTCACATGCTTCGAAACACGCCTGACATCATGATATCGACATCTGGAGGACCACCCTGACACGTGTTCGGACGAATGACATCTCACCGGCATGCATGCTTATCAGTGTTCTAAGAACCCCGAAGACGGCATCGCTGACTACGGTTTGTGTTGTCAGAGTGACATCCTAAGCCTGGTGTCGTGTTCTAGGAGTAGGCCATGCACGCCACGTGCACCCTTGTCAGACTGACCCCCGACTGACCCCTGACAAGGGTCAACAGGGGCCTGCAGTCGGTCAGCTGACCACCGACCGTGCTGATACCAGCTGTTTGTAAGGCGTTGGTACGGAGTCCATGTCTGGAGGTCGTTCATGTTTTGCTTTCAACGAGATATCAGTTCAGCCTTCTGCGGCACAGTTGTGGCGTGGTTTGGAAATGCGTTGCGTATCACTTATCTTGTCTACATTTACCTTTACCACATGTTTACCTTAAATCGGTATCTGTATTATATTCCACAGCCTGAAACCTTTCGAACGTCCTTCCTGTTCTCCGTCAGCTGAGTGCTGTCTGTGGGCCGGCCGTACCACCCCTGCCCGGCACGCCCCCTCCCCTCCCTGCACGCTCGCCGCCCCCTCCCCCGCCGCCGCCGCCGTCGCTGCCGCCGGTCGTCGGCTGTGACGGTGTCGTGCCTTCGTTCCGACGGGGACTCGCCGGCCGTGCCCGGTACCGCCGCCGCCGTGCAGTTCCGGTAGGTCACGTCAGTCGCGTCTGTTTGCCACATATACCGACTAGGAGCGGGGCTCTGTCGCGGGGTGTGCTGATTGTGCCGCTGTTGGGAGTAGGTGAGTGGTGGTGGAGGTGGCGAGGAGGCGGAGACCGGCGTGGTGAGGTTTGGTGGTGCCTGGCGCCGGGTGGTGGCTCTGCGGCCCACTCGTCCAGTTGGGTCAGCGTGTGACGGTGCGACTGGCGAAGGCAGCGCAGGGTGGGTGCTGACTGACTGACGGCAGGACAAACAGAGCCGGTCTCGGGATCCGTTGTCACTGTGGTCCGGGGTCTGTCAGCTGATCTGGGGATCTGTCAGCTGATCTCGGGATCTGTCAGCTGATCCCGGGGTCTGTCAGCTGATCTCGGATCTGTCAGGTGATCCCGGGATCTGTCAGCTGATCTCGGGATCTGTCAGCTGATCCCGGGGTCTGTCAGCTGATTGCGGGGTCTCAGCTGATCTCGGATCTGTCAGCTGATCTCGGGATCTGTCAGCTGATCTCGGGATCTGTCAGCTGATCCCGGGGTCTGTCAGCTGATCTCGGATCTGACAGCTGATCTCGGGAGCTGACGGGGTCATCACCGTCCATTGAGAGAAGACAGCAGCGACGGCAGGATGTTACGTCGGGAGCTGATCATGGTGGAGCCCTACCGGCAGCTCCGGTTCCACGGACACCGCAGGCGGGTGAGCAACTCTACCGACGTACATATGCGTACACAAGGGGGGCGGGGGGGGGGGAGAACGGGGCAATTCCCCCCTGAAGGTCTGTACGTGCCCCTGTGGTCGAAAAAGTGATTTTGTGATTTTTAAGAGAAAAATGGTGAAAATATGCCATTCTTAAAATATAGTGGGCCGAATCCGGCGAGTTGTTTTTTGGTGGGGGTACTTTATGCCCCCCCTGAGCAAAAATTGTCCCCTCCTGGAGTGAATCCTGGGTACGCTACTGCCGACGTACCACCGTATCGAATGCGATATAACCGGTAGAGTTCGATCGATGTTTGCTTCCATTCATTGCCCAAATTCCAGCGTAATTGAGGTTCCGCTCTTGCAATTTAGTGTTATTATCAAGGGATCTGATAACAGTTTTGAACGTCACTCTGCGAGCTGGACAGTTTCGCTGGAGTAGATTATAAGTTGAACCAGTCTTACCTGATCGAATTGGAGCAAAACACGTCCGATCTAGTCTTTAGTTTGCGCATATTTAGTTTCAGCGTCATTGACAATGTCAATAACGCCTGGCTGACGTCGGTGACCTCTCCATCTGACCTCCCTGTGGACTCCTTCCCATCAGGTGGCCTCCGCCTCTGCCGTGGTGGACTCGGGCCCTCCGGTGCGTCCTCGGCACGTGGTCGACCCCAGCCGGCGCATGACCGAGCGGAGACAGCGACAGTGGCGACATCTGGACGCCGACATCCGGCTGATGCGAGCCCTCGCCGATATCATGGACTCCAAACGACTCGACAACGCCAACGCAGACTTCGATAAGTGAGATGGCATTGTGCGAACCTCAGCATGACCCTGGGGTGGCTGAATGATAGACCAGTTTGACATAGTGGCAACGCTCAGTCATGCTACATAATTCTGAGTAGGTACAAATTGCGTCCAAGCATTTGACTATTTATTATTTGGTAAAAACTTCAAAAAATGAACTTAAATGCTACCTAACCTACCTAACTAGTCTACTAGTCCGGCTACCTAACCTATGTTGATGAAAATATCCTCAGTCTCCCAATCATCAGACAACCTGTCAGCGCCCCCTGACCCCTCTCCCGGCAGGTACCGTCGTCTGCTGCAGGGTAGCCGGACTCGCAGCGTAGACCGCACCATCCCCCTGTCAGCGCCCTCTGACCCCTCTCCCGGCAGGTACCGTCGTCTGCTGCAGGGTAGCCGGACTCGCAGCGTGGACCGGACCACCCCCGTCAGCGCCCCCTGACCCCTCTCCCGGCAGGTACCGTCGTCTGCTGCAGGGTAGCCGGACTCGCAGCGTGGACCGCACCACCCCCCTGTCAGCGCCCTCTGACCCCTCTCCCGGCAGGTACCGTCGTCTGCTGCAGGGTAGCCGGACTCGCAGCGTGGACCGCACCACCCCCTGTCAGCGCCCTCTGACCCCTCTCCCGGCAGGTACCGTCGTCTGCTGCAGGGTAGCCGGACTCGCAGCGTGGACCGCACCACCCCCCTGTCAGCGCCCTCTGACCCCTCTCCCGGTAGGTACCGTCGTCTGCTGCAGGGTAGCCGGACTCGCAGCGTGGACTGCACCACCCCTGTCAGCGCCCTCTGACCCCTCTCTCGGCAGGTACCGTCGTCTGCTGCAGGCAGTGGCGGATCCAGGGGGGGGGGGGGCCGTAGGGGCTGAAGCCCCCTGCCTTAGAAAACGGCGCCCTTTTTGTATAGGATTGCCCGGCGCCGTAGCGTTTTCGGGAGGCCGCCAGGGCGCCCTTGCGTCTACCAACAGCATCGTAGCACTCTTGGAAGGCACCCTGGCATCCTCAGAAGACATCTTGCCGCCCTCACAAGGTACATCGCCGCCCTCGGAAGGCACCATGCCGCCCCCGTCACCGAGGAAATATGCCGCCCTCAGGCCTGAAGCCCCCTGCCTTAGAAAATCCTGGATCCGCCCCTGGCTGCAGGGTAGCCGGACTCGCAGCGTGGACCGCACCACCCCCCTGTCAGGACCCCTGACCCCTCTCCCGGCAGGTACCGTCGTCTGCTGCAGGGTAGCCGGACTCGCAGCGTGGACCGGACCACCCCGCTACCGCTGCCGTCCGACCCGTTCTCCGCCACCGACCACAGAGGAAAACCGGTACGCCACCGACTGAGCCAGTTACTTACTATATTTGGTTTTGTAAAACAATACGATATTTAAATGTTTGAAGGTCGGTTAGTCTGTAAAACAGTTCCATTGTCTCGGTTGCGTTCTTGGAAGTTCCGAAACTAAGACGTGTTACATCCATCAGCGATCCTTACGAATGAGATGACGTGAGTCTCTTTACTACAGCTCATCAGCCTTGCATGCTTTTACATATCTCGTGAAGCGTGATTCGGCGGATTACTGTCCATTTTGAGCCGTCAATCCTCTAATATATCTGTCTGTCGGTCTCTGCTCGCACCCCTGACTGACACCACGGCCTTAAACCTCCGCCGCAGCTCCGTCTGTGCCAGATGACGGCGGCACGACCACGGCCTCACAGTTCGCCGTCTCCCTCGCCGCTGGACCTGTGGCCCGACGACTGGCTGCTGCGACACCGCCAGCAGCAACAGCGCCTAAAACAGCAGCAGCAGCAGCGGCAGCGGCAGCGAAGACAGCGGGGTAGTCAGCCTCGTCAAGATACTGGCAGAGCTCGAAGCTCGGGCGGCCGGCTCCCGGCGCCGCGAAGCTCGGGCGGCCGGCTCCCGACACCGCTAAGCCCGGGCGGCCGGCTCCCGGCACCGCTAAGCCCGGGCGGCCGGCTCCCGGCGCCGCGAAGCTCGGGCGGCCGGCTCCCGGCGCCGCGAAGCTCGGGCGGCCGGCTCCCGGCACCGCTAAGCCCGGGCGGCCGGCTCAAGGCACCGCAGGGCCGAGCGTTATCGCGCCCCGTACACAGTGGTCCAGACTCTGACGGGTCAGATCGAGAATCAGAAGGTGACGCGGACGGGTCAGACGGAGACGCGGACCGGTCAGATGGAGACGCGGACCGGTCAGATGGAGACGCGGACCGGTCAGATGGAGACGCGGACCGGTCAGATGGAGACGCGGACCGGTCAGATGGAGAAGCGAACCGGTCAGACGGAGACGCGGACCGGTCAGATGGAGACGCGAACGGGTCAGACGGAGACGCGGACGGGTCGGACGGAGACGTGAACGGGTCAGATGGAGACGCGGACGGGTCAGACGGAGACGCGTATGAGTCGGACGGAGACGCGGATGAGTCGGACGGAGACGCGGATGAGTCGGACGGAGACGCGAACGGGTCAGATGGAGACGCGGACGGGTCAGACAGAGACGCGGATGAGTCGGACGGCGACGCGGACGAGTCAACCGCGTCCGAGGCGGGAGATCGATACTTGTCAGGGCCAGCTGAGAATGGAGTCGGTTTGTGCCGGATCCCGCCGCAGCTACCTGACCTGCACAGTGACCCCGAGGCGGTAGACCGTCTGCGCAGGCATGGGATGGTGCTAATTAAGGGGAGGAGTGGATGTCGGTGTACATTGCGACGGCTAACCTGATGCGGTAGTCAGCAAGTTCAGGTAATGCAATCGGTAGTTTTCAAGCAAGGTAACTGTGTGCGGAATATTCCAGCCGCTCGACTCCTTGGCTCCATGCCACGCACCCTCCGGCGTAAACTCGGACGTACATGAGCTCCTCACCTCTGTATTGTATTGACCCATGCGAGGCTCGCTCATCGAAACTGAACCCTACCTCTCATCAGCGAGTACACGTGATCCTTGCACCCAATCGTCCCAATCAGCACCCGTTCAGGTGATCACCCTCGTCCTCTAACGCACTCACGCACTCACGCACTCACGCAGCACGACGGAATAAACAAGGTGGTGCTCGCGAAAATAATCGAATAATACACAATTGTCACAATCGGCAGCGACTTTGTTCTCCCACACAACGGCGCTTACCGCGAGCGGCCACCGTTCATACGAGCACTGCGCAGGCGCACGTCAGGATGCAATGTGGGAGATCACTCACACCACAGTCCCGTGCTGAGGTCTTCGGATTCCCGCTCACATCGGTCGCCGACCACAAGAGTTCGCGGTGAGCGGGCGGCCCGAGCGGGTGCACACATGACTAGCGGGGGGCGGCGGCGAGGGGGGAGGTGGTGGCGGGGGCGGGGCAGGGGAGGGGGTGGTGAGGGGTTCTTCAGGTTGTCAGTCGGCCACGACGGCCGAGTAGTGGGACGTCAGGCAGCGGCCGCGGTGAGAGAGGACCATGAATGACGGACGGTGGCCAACGGTGTCCCACGTCCTGTAGGGTCAGAGAGCGCCGAGTCACACACTGCAATACTTCCTCGTCTTAGGGACCAGAGCGCCGAGTCATACACTGCAATACTTCCTCGTCTTAGGGACCAGAGCGCACAGTCACACACTGCAATACTTCCTCGTCTTAGGGACCAGAGCGCACAGTCACACACTGCAATACTTCCTCGTCTTAGGGACCAGAGCGCACAGTCACACACTGCAATACTTCCTCGTCTTAGGGACCAACAGTTTAACACATGCTGGCGGGAACATAATTGTAGCCATACGTGAGCACAAATACGAACGATTCTATTCCGGAAAATAGAACAAGGCGATTAAGAGTATAACCGAGATGTGAGGATGACAACAGATAGTGTATAATATTAGAAATGTAGAACTTGCTTATTTCATAGTCACTAATCAAAATGACAAAACATACACACTGTTATCAGAGCCGAACGTGATTCAACTCCGACTGCCACTGGCCTGTCCCACCCGCCGTACTCACTTCTCCTGAAGGTCAATGTTGGCGCGAATCTCCCGGAACTCTCCAGCTATGAACAGCATGGCGTACATACTGAAAATGAGGCTGAACACGCCCTGGACGATTATGTCGATCGGCAGAGAGGTGAACTCCTGCTCAGTCAGCCGCAAATACGACCGGTCTGAAACGCCATACAGAATGCACATGTGGGGTGGATAAGTGGACTTTGTCCATCATAGAGGCATGGTTGATATATGACAACATTTAAAATACAGTGTAAAAGGAAATGTATGTCCCATTAGATGAGCATATTATGACCAGTCAGTCTTCTGAAACACCACACTGACAAAGTTCTACCATGCACCACCACTATGGTCCAATGATTGCTAACAAGCTGTATATGTTTTAACCACCACTATGGTCCAATGATTGCTAACAAGCTGTATATGTTTTAACCACCACTATGGTCCAATGATTGCTAACAAGCTGTATATGTTTTAACCACCACTATGGTCCAATGATTGCTAACAAGCTGTATATGTTTTACAGGGTCAAAGAGTAACATTGCAAACATGTATAATGAAGTAGATACAGGGTCCTAGGATTGCTTTGGAGCTTGGGTGCGTAATGGAAAATTATGGCTAAAAATAAGCATAGAGTGGAAAATTCAACCAAAAGCCAATTACCTGCTCACCAGAATTAGTTATTACCTATGCCAATTTTGACCTGGCTTTCCCTGTCTTGTCCTATCATTACATCCATAAATCAGTAGAGTTCAAATTATCCAATACATTTTAGAATATGGAGTGGAAAATTAAGAGGAAAACTTGGGAAAAAGAGTAGAAGAATAGTATCCATAGGGTGTCGTTTTCCACCCAAATTTCCCACTGCTAGGACACTGAGTAGATATGCCAGGCAACAAATGAACCCCCACTGAGGTATAGGGAAGACAAAAAACTTGAGGTCTTCTGAACCCTGAGTCAGTGATGATCCTGTTGAATGGTCTGCATGACAGGGTCCTAGGATTGCTTTGGAGCTGGGGTGCGGAGTGGAAAATTCTGGCCAAAAATAAGCATAAAGAGTGGAAAATTCAACCCAAAACCATATGTACTCTGCTTTATCAATTCCCAATTCCCTGCTTACCGGAATTAGTTACTACTTATGCTAATTTTTACCCAGTCATTCCCTCCACAGGCTGTCCCTATCATTGCATTAATACATTAGTATCATGGTTCCAATTATCCAATACATTTAGAAAAAGAGTGGAAAATTCACAATAAAATGCAGGAAAAAGAGTGGAAAAATAGTATCCATAGGGTATCGTTTTCCATCCAAATTTTCCAATGCTAGGATACTGCTGCATGATGAATAATGGTAGGCAGCATATCTATTATGAGCTCCACACATATGTAACTACCAATGCAGATAATACCAAATACCAAACCTGTTTATGGTATTGGTGGTGTAAATGATGACACACTAAAGCAGTGATGCACTGCTTAACTTTGACTTTGAAGATCTTAACACATGAACTCTGATATTTTGACGTATCTACCAATTGGACCTTTACTTTTGCTTGGGTGAAGTAAACAATTGTAATCACAGACACATTGACACTGGAATTTGCATGCTATTGGCATTTATTAGTCAGAATCATCTACATTGCCAATGGCATGAAGTCTCCATTGTTATGCTCCCATATTACAGTTTTTTACCCCACTAGGTGAAAAACCATTGCATGCTTCAACATGTGAGTGCACTGATACCGGAAGCTTAAATGGGCTCTTATGCCATGCATATATACCAAAGTGGTATGCAATGTCATACTAGCTGAAGTGCTGAGAATGAAATGCAAAAGCACTTACGCTGTGTGGCAGAATAAGCTGTATGAAGTAGGGATAAGATACCACAGGTAAACATGATCTTGTAAAACAATGAAGCCATGCTGAACAAACGTTTTTTCTTCACTTTGTCTAAATCATACAGCTATACAATTGCTGGAATGCAGAAGACCTCTTGAACTGTGACAGAGGCTATGAACTTGAACCAGGAATCCCTGCACTTCTTGAACTTCTACACAATGACTGTGCAATTAGTTGAACAGCAATCTGATACTTCTAAAGCGATCCAACCATGAATAAATCCTAAGAAATAATTATATTGAAATTATCATTATCTCAAAAAGCCGAAGCGCAACGCATACCGTTGCGCATCAAACGAAACAGCTGCGCTGTTTTGACAAGCATCCGGAATCGTGAGTTGGAACAAATAAGACTTTTTGCATGAGTGCTGCTTTACATTTGTGAAAAAGTGTATAAATGCTTGAAAATGACAAATATAATTCAATTTATTATTTAAAATGTCATATTTACCAGTTATCCAAATGTGTGTACATTTATCAAGAGCTATTTGTTCAGAGAAGTGCGTTGGAATCGTCGCAGGCGGTTCCGAAGGAGGAAGGTGTGTGTTGTTTACGTGTTTTCGCGGTGTGAGGGATATGAGAGTATGATACGTGAGTACTGATGCATATTGTTTGTAGAATACCGGCATTTGGACGTATTATGCATTTCAAACGTGTCATGTTTCAGGCGAATGGAACAATTTATGAGAAAAAATATATTTTGTACAGTTGTGACAGCGTTAACATTTCGATTGAACTCAAGCTGTTGTTTTCATGGCGCTGAGCTGCTGACCATGCATGACAGACTTTTACATAGTTAGGGAGTGAGTTCATTCAAATGTAGTTGGAAATATGCACTGAGTCTGGCAATAACACAATTTTATATGTATGTGAAAAAGTGGGTAATCTTCAACTAAGGTACCTGTCGGTGCACCATTTTTGTAGTAATCAAGGTTCAAGGTTACTATCACCGTTGTTGGTCTGTAGTCATAGGGAAGCTTTATGACGTCACCAGATTCTGGCTACAAGCGAATCTTGACCGACCTGACCAGACTTAATGGCTACAAGCGGTAGGCCGACCCGATCAGACCTAATGGCGTAGGCCTGCTTATTACTTGATCAGACTTAATGGCAGTGTTTAGTTTAGGTACCATAAAAAGGCTATTTTACCTAAACTAACCTAACCTAACCCCGCCATTATGTCAGATCGAGTAGTAAACAGGCCTACACCATTAAGTCTGATTGGGTCAGCCTACCACTCACAGCCATTAAGTCTGATCGGGTCGGCCTAAGATTCGATTGTAGCCAGAATCTGGTGACGTCATGAAGCTTCCCTATGACTCCATACCAAGAACGGTGATAGTTACCTTCAGCCTTGATTACTACAAACACTGTGCACCAACAGGTACCTTAGTTGAATATTACCAAAAAGTGTTAGATGTTCTTGAGTAAAAGTATCATTTGTTCTAAAAGGTTTGTTTGTCAAGTCACTGCACAGGATTGAATTTAACCTTTTGGCCATGGGGTGTGGTTCAGCAACCTAGGTTTCAGGGGTATAAATACATTTTTAATAAACCATAGTTTGTCTTTTGTCATGAGCTTTCACCTTTTTTTTCACTGACTGGTATTTATCTGACTGCCACCATCTCATGTGCATCAAGGCCTTGTTTACCATTTTGAGGAATCCTGCTGGCTGGTAGATATTACTAATCAAATTAGCCATGATAAAAATATCTTAAAAGGAAACAGAATCTAATCCTGTCAAAGTAAAATGGTATTATTAACTGTTCATTGCCAACTCACTTTTGATAATACTGATACTGACTATATCAGTATTATCAAAATGATGCTAGTTACCATGCACAATTCTTTGACATGCTTAAGAATGGTCAAGTTAGGTTCTAACTTAATCAAGCCTAGTTCAATTAAATGTGTTAAGATTAAATTATTTTACAAATATGATAGTTTTCAGGAAAATTGAGAGCCATTTGTTATTGCCCATTCAAAGGATAATAATTTGTTTATGAACATAGAGTCTCATGTTTCCAAGAACAAATGTAAGCTCCTAAGAAATATAATATTTTTTTATATATTTTTGACTAACTTTATTTTACTTTAATTTGTCCATCATTGCACTCTCTTCCACATTCTTGGAAGAAGGGCAATAGGGAAAATACAAAAAACTCTCTTCAAAACAATATAATTTTGTTTGCTATATGCTGATACATGAAATTGCTATTTCAAGTGTAAAGAGTTAAGGTTATTTGATACACATGTACATCTTACTGGTGTTTTGTTCTCTGCTTGCATATTTTTGTTTGTTGTTCAATGATACCTACTTATGTATGAATTTATGTATGATTTATGTATTACTTACAGATCCTTCAACAAGACTGGAGAATAGTTATTTTAATCACAGCCGACTCAGATCAGCTTTGCATATGTATCTATAAATTCATGTATGTACTATATGTGTTTTATGCTTCAATATCATGCAATTTTTCTCTTTTTATCAAACATTTTCGTAACTTATCTCATATAATGACCTGTCAATGACCTGTCATAGCTCACAATACATTGTTTGTGATGGTATTAGTGTTCATAAAGGTGTGACATACATATCTGTATTTATGTAAGTACTGTTTCCCTTAAGCACATTTTTGATAATACATTAGAGTTGTAAGCAAAAAATTTGCTGCTTTATGAATATGTGTTTTAATGCTGTGTTCTTGCTTCAGGGGGTGAAACATGGCTGATAAACCCAAATTGAAGAACAACAAAGATGTTGCTTGTTTTTTCCTCACAAAGCACTCATGGAAGGGAAAGTAAGTACTGTTTATCATTGCTAGCATTCCTCACAAAACACCCATAGAAGGGAAAGTAAGTACTGTTTATAATTGTGATTGACAATTTTCCCATTGTATGATGTGACTATTTATATTATGGAATTGGTTGCTTACTGTTTATTTTATGTTTTTACAATTTCTTCAGAGTAATGTTGCACAGAGTCAACCACGCTCAAATCAGGTGCAAAGCTTCCCATGAATATTCAAAGTTCTTTTGACATCTTCAGGTTGTTCCCTTGTACACTTCTTATATCATGACTCACCCTAGTCAATACACCTACTCCTTAAAATACTGTCACAGCTTACTACCCTAAAGATGGGCTGGATCAGGCCTCAGTTTCTTCGTAGAATGTTTGCTTGCAATATTTTGGTAGTTCCTCACATAACATTGCATTGGAATGCCATGTCAATAGTTGGGGTGCTACAGATGATAATCTTGGCAACCTGAAATAACATATGACCCCCAATCTCTGATGCTTCATTGTATGTGTGGTCCCTATGTATCCATTGTATATCCTATCCATTTGAATCTCAAACCTGATCGCATGATGCATCCCTCGCGTCCATCGCCAGGTTCCGGCGCATTTTCTCAATCGGCACGATGGGCGTGTCCACGTACAACCCCAGCTCGATGGAGGCCACCAACCAGTGGCTCTACGAGGACTTCCTGGGCATCGTGCCGGCCGCGCGTGGCGGCTCTCCGCACGAGTTCACCATCCTCGTCCGCAAGGGCAAGAAGAGCGAGACGATGCGCTTCTCGAGCGAGCACCGCGCGGAGCTGATCACCGAGGCGCTGCGACACCGCGTCGGCTTCGGCGAGCCGCAGGAGGAGGTGTTTGTGAGTGTCCGGGAGGGGAGGCACCGCGTCGGCTTCGGCGAGCCGCAGGAGGAGGTGTTTGTGAGTGTCCGGGAGGGGAGGCACCGCGTCGGCTTCGGCGAGCCGCAGGAGGAGGTGTTTGTGAGTGTCCGGGAGGGGAGACACCGCGTCGGCTTCGGCGAGCCGCAGGAGGTGTTTGTGAGTGTCCGGGAGGGGAGGCACCGCGTCGGCTTCGGCGAGCCGCGGGAGGAGGCGTTTGTGAGTGTCCGGGAGGGGAGACGTTCGTGAGTTGCAGACGGCAGAGGAGATATTTTGTGAGTCGCGGACGGGGGAGGATGGCACACCAACGATCTGGAGTTGAAACTGGCCGGAGGTACAGCTGAGTGAGGACGAGACTAATGCTCGGAAGAGCGTGCTCTCGGTGCATGCATGTCTTGAGGCAGATAATTGCTGAATAAAATACCAGACAATTGCTCGGTTACTATGTTGCTGATGCAGAAAATCCTTGATAACCTTATCGCATCGGTCTCATGCCCCACTGCCCAGCCATCACATTATGCTTGGTGGTAATTCGTGTAAAGTAGGCACCGTTAATCTCTGTCTCTCACTGTATTGGTACTTCTCCACTCTGCATGCTTCACAGAATACTCTCCCGTTCTCTTTTTCCTGTACGAAGCGCGTGACACATGGCCCACGTTCTGACCTGTCGCGCGTCGTGTGTGTCGTGTCTGCGCGTCGTGTGTGCTTCAGTTCTGACCTGTGTGCGCGTCGTGTGTGCTTCAGTTCTGACCTGTGTGCGCTCCACGTTCTGACCTGTCGCGCGTCGTGTGTGCTTCAGCGCTGTAACGCGTTCAAACACCACTGGTCGGAACAGCGTGTGCCGGTGATGTTGGAGGCTGGCCCGTGCTCGCTGGACCAGCGCCACCCGGCCACCGGCGCGCTGCTCGCCTCCTACTCCTACAAGGACGTGGAGGCCGTGGCGCCCGTGTCCAACTACCCGGGGGGCTTCGTCGTCATCTGCGGCAGGTTCGGCAGAATGGTGAGATAATTTAAGCACGACTGATCGTGTCGGTAGCGTGACTGTGACAGGGTAGACCACAGGTCCAAATGAGCTCGTACCCGTGGTTAAATGTGACGCGGTCTTTCGGCTCAAGATGATGCCTTCGTGTAGTGACAAATGCAAGAATGTCTGCAAGATCGCTATATATATATGATGTCTATATATATGATCGCTATATTTCTTGTTTCGCTATGTCAAAATTATTGTGTGATGTGTTTGGTTACATGCTATACAAATGTGAACCTTGCTAGGCTTAAAGGACAGCATGGTGACTAGACAATTATGTAACTTATTAATTAACACAGAACCTAATATTTAGGTTCTTAAATAACAGAACCTAATATTTAGAACATTGACGAGGCGTGTCTTTGGTGGCATGATTTTGGAACCATAACACCAGCCTAAATGTTTGGGGCAGCTGGTCCACCACCACACCAGACTTAAATCTTCGCCCGTACGCCCCCTCCCCCCCCCCCCCCCGCCCCGTATAAACGGCTCACCAGACACTGTTTATATTGGAAACCCTTCTGGTCAGCTTCTTCTTTCTCCTGTGAACTCCGCTTCGTCCCGCTCCCTGTTAGCTTCCGCGAAATATCCGATTCTGATATACCTCGCTCCGTCCCGCTCCCTGTTAGCTTCCGTGAAATATCCGATTCTGATATACTCCACCCCGTCCCGCTCCCTGTTAGTTTCCGCGAAATATCCGATTCTGATATACCTCGCTCCGTCCCGCTCCCTGTTAGCTTCCGCGAAATATCCGATTCTGATATACCTATCTACATGTTCTGCGTTAACTAAATACCAATCAGCGTAACTAGCTGAATGTGAAATGCCATGTATATAGCAATGGCTCTGTTTATATGTATTTATGTGGCCGGAACAGTGAGCCAGTGCCGTGTTTCGGCGATGCCGTCCGCCTCCTGTCGTTCCCTATCCTGCAGCATTGACGTGACGTCATATGCTCCATAGTTATCGATATATATTTGGTCAGCAAAGCAGTGACCTGACGCCTTACAGCGTTCGTATAACACCTCCCTCCCTAATCTGTCCCGTGCTTTGTGGCGATGATATAACATTTCCCTCCCTGTCCCCTCCCTGTCCCCTCCCCCGGCCGGCAGCACCTGTTCGCCACTGACAAGCGCGACACCCTGCTGCGGCTGATGTTGGACAAGGCCGCCCGCTGCGTCGGCGTCACCGTCACCGCCAAGAAGGAGCCCATCACCCTGGGGTACTTCTCCGAACACCGACTCGGTCACTACAGGTGCGGCGGGGCGGCGGCGGCGGCGGAGCGCGGCGGAGCGCGGGGGATCGGGGCCGGAACGCAGCGGTAGTGCTGTGGCAGCTGGGGCGGGACGCAGGGCCATAATATAGCGCGGCTGTGGGTGGTGGCTCTGTGGTGTTACAGCTGGCCGGTTCTCATGAATGGCGCCTGTGGCTGTGGGATGGCAACAATGGCTGTACGGTGGGAACTGGAAACGTGTGTTCAGACCGGGGCGGAGAGGTGCTGAGACAGCAGCTGGGGCGGTACCCGGGGTGCTGAGACAGCAGCTGGGGCGGTACCCGGGGTGCTGAGACAGGAGCTGGGGCGGTACCCGGGGTGCTGAGACAGCAGCTGGGGCGGTACCCGGGGTGCTGAGACAGGAGCTGGGGCGGTACCCGGGGTGCTGAGACAGCAGCTGGGGCGGTACCCGGGGTGCTGAGACAGCAGCTGGGGCGGTACGCGGGGTGCTGAGACAGCAGCTGGGGCGGTACCCGGGGTGCTGAGACAGCAGCTGGGGCGGTACCCGGGGTGCTGAGACAGCAGCTGGGGCGGTACCCGGGGTGCTGAGACAGCAGCTGGGGCGGTACCCGGGGTGCTGAGACAGGAGCTGGGGCGGTACCCGGGGTGCTGAGACAGGAGCTGGGGCGGTACCCGGGGTGCTGAGACAGCAGCTGGGGCGGTACCCGGGGTGCTGAGACAGCAGCTGGGGCGGTACGCGGGGTGCTGAGACAGCAGCTGGGGCGGTACCCGGGGTGCTGAGACAGCAGCTGGGGCGGTACCCGGGGTGCTGAGACAGCAGCTGGGGCGGTACCCGGGGTGCTGAGACAGGAGCTGGGGCGGTACCCGGGGTGCTGAGACAGGAGCTGGGGCGGTACCCGGGGTGCTGAGACAGCAGCTGGGGCGGTACCCGGGGTGCTGAGACAGCAGCTGGGGCGGTACCCGGGGTGCTGAGACAGGAGCTGGGGCGGTACCCGGGGTGCTGAGACAGCAGCTGGGGCGGTACCCGGGGTGCTGAGACAGCAGCTGGGGCGGTACCCGGGGTGCTGAGACAGCAGCTGGGGCGGTACCCGGGGTGCTGAGACAGCAGCTGGGGCGGTACCCGGGGTGCTGAGACAGCAGCTGGGGCGGTACCCGGGGTGCTGAGACAGGAGCTGGGGCGGTACCCGGGGTGCTGAGACAGCAGCTGGGGCGGTACCCGGGGTGCTGAGACAGCAGCTGGGGCGGCACGCGGGGTCACAATGCAGCGGGCTGATGGTGTTACAGCTGGACGGGTCTCATGGGTGGCGACTGTGGCTGTGGGATGGAATGTATATCTGGGAGCGACTGTGGCTGTGGGATGGAATTTATATCTGGGAGGGATGTCTTGAGTGGTGGGAACTGGAGGCATGTTTGCATGTGTGTTGAGAATTGAGATAAGTCGACGTCATCTTGTGAAATCCGTTCGTATTTTCCGAGTCTGAAGTTGCAGGTTCGAGTGCATTTTTGTAGGATGTAGTCATGCGAATGATTCGAATCATCTCAAAGTCTTCAAGGTGACTTGTCCTGAACTATTTAAGCTGATACAAGAAACCAGATTTGAATTAAATACTAGCGCTATCTCGACCAACTCATGGCATATCCAACTCATGGCATATGTTGTGCAATATGTCAGCTTCCCGTTAGCAGAACGATATATTTCACCTAACTCACAGAACACCTCAGAGTTGTTTTATCTCTCCTCTCCTCACCACGACTCACAGTCTCACCACGGCCCCCGCCCACAGCACCGACGACCACCTGACGTCGCTGGCCGAGTTCACGGTGCAGAAGCAGTCGACGCGGCACGCGGACCCGGTGCGACGCACGCTCTGCCTCACCGAGACCTGTCTGCTGGAGCGCGACCCCGCCAGCTACGCGGTCTGCACGCTGCGGCCCCTCAGCCACGTGTTCGCTCTGGTGCGACATCAGGACAGCGGCCAGACGTTCACCGTCGAGTACAACGACGGCCAGGTCCGCACCTACCTCTCCACGGACAGGTGAGCGGGGGGACACGACCAGGCGTCGTGGACCATGTCGTGATGTGGTCGACAGCCGATTGAGGACCGTTTTCAGATTATTTATGTGTCATCTGTTGATTGTGTTACGGTGTAAAAAGCTCTTGCCGAGCTTGAAGTGAGTGACGACTGACTAGTGTGTCCCTCCGCCCCACAGAGACTCGCTGCTGGCGTCTGTACTGGATATAGTGTGCGGGCCGCCGGTACTGACTAAGTGTGTCCCTCCGCCCCCACAGGGACTCGCTGCTGGCGTCTGTGCTGGACAGTGTGCGGGCCGCCGGTACTGACTAAGTGTGTCCCTCCGCCCCCACAGGGACTCGCTGCTGGCGTCTGTGCTGGATAGTGTGCGGGCCGCCGGTAACGTTGACGTACATGTGCGCTCCACTCCGACCCCCCGCGGACACCGGCTCGGACCGCTGTTCACCCCGGTCGAGGAGGAGGTCGAGTCAATGCACCTCAAGTGAGTCACAGATCAACGCTAAATTCATGGTATTGATCTTAAGCCATTGCTTGGGAAATGGGTTCATGATTTTGCTTGCTGAGTCAGTCAGTGCATGGCAATGACAGTGAAGGTAAGTATCCATGCATGCACATATATTAGTGATTCCTTATCTGTCTTATCTGTACTTACATTTGGAATGTGACTGCATTGTGTCTCATTGATCAACTGCCGGTGACAGGAAGTGACGTGCGACGTGACGGTGACAGTGACAGTGACAGTGACAGTGACAGTGACAGTGACAGTGACAGTGACAGTGACAGTGACAGTGACAGTGACAGTGACAGTGACGTGACGTGACGTGACGTGACGGTGACGTGACGTGACGTGACGTGACGTGACGTGACGTGACGTGACAGTGACAGTGACAGTGACGGGGGACGTGACAGTGACAGTGACGGGGGACGTGACAGTGACGTGACGTGACGTGACGGTGACAGTGGTGTGGGACGTGACGGTGACAGTGACGTGGGACGTGACGCGACGTGACGTGACGGTGACGGTGACGTGGGACGTGACGGTGACGGTGACGTGGGACGTGACGTGACGTGGGACGTGAAGTGACGGTGACAGTGACGTGGGACGTGACGTGCCAGTGACAGTGACGTGAGACGTGACGGTGACGTGACGGTGACAGTGACGTGGGACTGATGTCAACACATGCTACGGTGACCTCTGTGTGTGTTTCGTGTTTGCTCAGCGGACAATCTGGCGGTGCCATCGGCACACCGGTACGGTCGCAATTGCCCCAGCTGGTGGCAATGACCCATTGACAAACACCTGTTAGACAAGCGTTGACCGTTGTGCAGCTGCGCTATGAGAAACAACTGCTTCTCGGACTTCGGAGAGTTTATCGAAAGTTTCCGGTGGCTGTAGAGAGAGGCAGGTCGATATGTCGATGTCTGTGGCCTGTGGGATTCCCTGAAGCCATGTCTGTACCCGCTGAACTTTCGATGGTGGTGGTATTTACTTCTGGCTCTCAGCCGGCTCACTCGCTACATTGACCGTTTCGGTTGCCGCCCGCGGTGGGGAAAGGTCACCACCAGGGTCACACCATCCTCTCAGCGGGCCGATCTGACCTTCAGCTGGAACCCACCAGCCCAGCGGCCACGGGCAGCGCGTCCGGACGCAACACATGCTCCATAAGCTTTGTTTTGCATACTTGCATGTTATGTTGCCAAACATTTTTAGCAATTTTGGTCGAATTTGTATTTGTATTTGACGTTGGACCCCATCCACGCCGAAGCGGGCCTGGGGCCACATAAAAGCATGGACAACAGGAATGATACACTAATCCTAATAGAAAAGGAAGACAGTTTCACTACAGCACATACTGTCATACAGCACATACATCAATACTCTCACACACACATTACATCACATACATCAGGCTACTCCGGTTGGGGTATGTTCTGTATCTCTCTCTTGATTTTGTGTCGCCTGTGGTGAGGCTGAGCCGGCGTTAGTCCACCGATGGCGTAATGCCGCCATGGTTCTTAGTAGGTAGGGCTTCGCTACTTTCACCTTTGTAAACCTGAGAGCGATTAGTTCAGTGGTTCCTAAACCTTATGGATTCCAGTTTGAGAATCATTGCTAGATCCCGGATATTACTGGTTTCTTGGATAATACTCCCGCTCATTCTCCACCTCCCGCATGGTCTAGTGGCTAGGATACACGGCTCTCACCCGTGAGGCCCGGGTTCGATTCCCGGTGCGGGAACACGTTTTGATTAGGCGAGGGTTCTCGCCGGACACTGACAACGCAAGGGTAAACATGTATTTTTGACAAGTCGATAACACCCTAAACATATAATAATAACACCCTAAGTTAATTCATATCATTGCAAATACGATTGTCTATCTATTCTGACTGTCAAGCCATGTCTACTTGGACGAGCCAGATAGTCTGGTTTGCAACGGTGCAGCCTTCACTGCTGGTCCATTTGTCGGACATCCAATGGGTTGCGCCTGCAGCTCCGGCCCATTTGCAGTTGTAGTTGGTCCGTCCGGCCCGGCGCAGTGGTATTGAGTTTCCGTGGCACCACCACCGCTGGCGCAGATGGCGTGGCTACCGGCGCTCCGGTGGTCGCAGAGCACCACGGTCAAGGTCTCATGTGTCCGGTTCACATGCGGGGCGTAGGCCGCCGGTCGGCTTCGGCCGCCGCTTTGGTGAGGTTCGAGCTAGGAACGCCTTTTCGAGATAATACTGCCGGCGTATACGTTGGAGTGTTTCGCACCGAGGCCGCATACGGCCAGCTACCACTCTCGATGGTCCTAGATACAGTGACGTGAGGGTTGTCCCGCAGAGTCACTAATCTTGGTCTGAGACATTTCAATATTTGATGCATTTTTCTCACAGACACTGTCCGCCCGCAGTACCTACACGATGTCACACACGAGTGTATGTCTGTGTGTCTCAGGCTGTTGCAGCAGCAGCCGCCGTCGTGGACGGCCGCCGATGCAGTGGCTAGGTTCAACGCCAACGTCTCCTACAGCGGACTGATCCACGCCGTCACTGGCGACGTAAGCACGCAGGCTCAGTGTAGATGTCGCTGCTACCGTCAGTAGGTCTGTGGCTATGACATTCGTCCAGCTGTTTATTTTATTAACGGAAAACTTTTTTGAATATCCACTGCAAAAATGGGTGTGCCTTGTGTCACTTATCTCAGCTTTCTTCTTTTAAAAATAATAGCCCCTTTTCGGATTGGTAGAATACAAATTAGTATGAGCACACTCCTTCGCAGCTAGCTTTATTGCACTCAATTGCTTTTATGATCCACGCTTGTAATTGACGGTTCAAATAGTCCACCCCAGGCATCTCCCCAGCCCTGCTCTCCCCTCCCCTGCTCTCCCCTTCCCCTGCTCTCCCCTCCCCTGCTCTCCCCTGCCCCTGTTCTCCCCTCCCCTGCTCTCTCCTCCCCCTGCTCTCCCCTCCCCCTGCTCTCCCCTCCCCTGCTCTCTCCTCCCCCTGCTCTCCCCTGCCCCTGCTCTCCCCTCCCCCTGCTCTCCCCTCCCCCTGCTCTCCCCTCCCCCTGCTCTCCCCTCCCCCTGCTCTCCCCTCCCCCTGCTCTCCCCTCCCCCTGCTCTCCCCTCCCCCTGCTCTCCCCTCCCCTGCTCTCCCCTCCCCTGCTCTCTCCTCCCCCTGCTCTCCCCTGCCCCTGCGCTCCCCTCCCCCTGCTCTCCCCTCCCCTGCTCTCCCCTCCCCTGCTCTCCCCTGCCCTGCTCTTCCCTCCCCCTGCTCTCCCCTCCCCCTGCTCTCCCCTCCCCTGCTCTCCCCTGCCCCTGCTCTCCCCTCCCCTGCTCTCCCCTCCCCTGCTCTCCCCTCCCCCTGCTCTCCCCTCCCCTGCTCTCCCCTCCCCTGCTCTCCCCTGCCCCTGTTCTCCCCTCCCCTGCTCTCCCCTCCCCTGCTCTCCCCTCCCCCTGCTCTCCCCTCCCCTGCTCTCCCCTCCCCCTACTTCCCCTGCTCTCCCCTCCCCTGCTCTCCCCTGCCCCTGCTCTCCCCTGCCCCTGCTCTCCCCTGCCCCTGCTCTCCCCTCCCCCTGCTCTCCCCTCCCCCTGCTCTCCCCTCCCCCTGCTCTCCCCTTCCCCTGCTCTCCCCTTCCTCTGCTCTCCCCTCCCCTGCTCTCCCCTCCCCCTGCTCTCCCCTCCCCCTGCTCTCCCCTTCCCCTGCTCTCCCCTCCCCTGCTCTCCCCTGCCCCTGCTCTCCCCTGCCCCTGCTCTCCCCTCCCCCTCTCAGTGTCTGTGAGAGATTTATCCCGCTAAGCATCCTCCTCCCTCCACAGAGCCTGTTTGCCGAGAACAAGGAGCGCCTGATAAGCGCGGCGCTGACGTCACTGCTGCAGCGGGAGGGCGACCAGACCGCCCAGCCGCCCACCGTGGTCGAGGCGCAGTTCCACGCCCTGCGCAGGCTGGTGGCCAGCAAGGCAGGCTTCGCGGCCTTCACACAGCTACCGGGGTCAGTCCAGGGTGGGCAGGATGGGCGCCAAGTGACCGCCAGTAGTCGGTGCGCCCTGAAACCCTAATCATCATCATCATCATCCAGGGTGAAGGGGATAGAGGGGAATGGTGTCGGTAGTGGGGGATGTACATGACCATCATCCAGGGTGAAGGGGATAGAGGGGAATGTTGTCGGTAGTCAGGGGATGTACAATGTACATGACCATCATCCAGGGTGAAGGGGATAGAGGGGAATGTTGTCGGTAGTGAGGGGATGTACATGACCATCATCCAGGGTGAAGGGGATAGAGGGGCATAGAGGGGTTGTCGGTAGTGAGGGGATGTACATGACTTGCCCTCGTCTGGATCGAACCACTCGAAGATCAGATATCTACGAGTCACGATTACTAAATCGAAACACAATATGAACGTAAAGCTTGCGAGGGATAGGGAGCAGATTGGCCTGAATGTAGGCTTAGTGCGGTCTGACCTGACCTGACCTGTCCTGACTTACCTGCCCTGTGCTCAGTTTCCGGGATCAGATCGGTCTGAAGGTGGTGCGGGCGCTGAAGCGGGACTGTGACGCGGTGACTCACGCCGCGCTGGACATGCTGGCCACCCTGCTGCAGCCCATGCACGCGGACTACGACCTCAAGCAGGAGCAGCTCAACAAGACCAGCCTGCTCAGCTCCAAGGCCTTCCTCGAGAAACTGCTCGACGTCTGGTCTGCGCACGTGGTACGTGTGGGGTGTGTGGTGAGGGCTGAGGACTGACTGAGGAGGGTTCGTTTCAGCCCCGGGACCCTGTGTTTCGTCCTGGTGTTTTGAGGCTGGCATTCGCTTTGCTGTGAGTAGTTTGCATGTCCTTCGGATCTAACTTCAGTTATTTCCGACCTACAAGGTGGTTCATGATTTCTGCATTTTTCAGTCTGCCACTATGCAGCCAAACGGTTCAAATTAAATGAAACAATATGTGCTATTTTGTGGCTGGTTTCTTTTAAGTTTCTTAATTTGTAATATTTAACTTAGAGCTGACTTTCTATCCCCATTCCCTATGGTTGTGTTTTGAGCTGTGTTCTGATTTGTCCCTCGTCCCGTGTCGGTCCCACAGCGTCAGGGTACGGGGGCGCTGGTGGTGCGTGACCTGTGACCTGTGTTCTGACCTGTCCCTCGTCCCGTGTCGGTCCCACAGCGTCAGGGTACGGGGGCGCCGGCGGTGCGTGTCCTGTGACCTGTGTTCTGACCTGTCCTTCGTCCCGTATCCGTCCCACAGCGTCAGGGTACGGGGGCGCTGGTGGTGTCCGCGTTCCTGGACTTCCTCGCGCACCTGTGCCTGTGTTCTGACGTGTCCCCACCCCGTCTTTGCCCCACAGCGTCAGGGTACGGGGGCGCTGGTGGTGTCCGCGTTCCTGGACTTCCTCACGTACGGACTGTGTTCTGACGTGTCCCCACCCCGTTTTTGCCCCACAGCGTCAGGGTACGGGGGCGTTGGTGGTCTCCGCGTTCCTGGACTTCCTCACGTACGGCCTGTGTTCTGACGTGTCTCCACCCCGTCTTTGCCCCACAGCGTCAGGGTACCGGGGCGCTGGTGGTGTCCGCGTTCCTGGACTTCCTCACGTACGGCCTGTGTTCTGACCTGTCCTCGCCCCGTGTCCGCCCCACAGCGTCAGGGTACGGGGGCGTTGGTGGTCTCCGCGTTCCTGGACTTCCTCACGTACGGACTGTGCGCGCCGTACAGCGAGACGACAGACGGCGCCCAGTTCGACAGTCTGCTGGAGCTGGTGGCCGGTCGCGGACGGGCACTCTTCAAACTGTTCCTGGTCAGGGCACTCACAGGCACACTCACAGGCACACTCACTGGCACACTCACAGGCACACTCACAGGCACACTCACAGGCACGCTCAAAGTCACACTCACTGACATTGTGATGCTATTTACTTGAACTGTCCCCATAATAAGAGTTGGCATAATGCAAGTCATCGTCTAAAGCAGTTATAAATGATTAGATGAATGATTACACCGATTAGATATGATGCTTAGGAAGGCGTAATTGTTCGTTGGATTTGCTCATCATGGCTGGTGATTCTGTTTTGCAAGACATTTTGGTCATGGCTGTTTTCTAATAGCGCGCGTAAGCTGTGTGATTTCGTAGTAACGCTATCCGTGGTGATTCCTCACATACAAGTCTGGCCGTTATCCGAGCGTTCTGCTTCACCTGAGTAGTGTGGTTATCAGAGCGTTTCGCTTCATCTGAGTAGCGTGGTTATCCGAGCGTTTCGCTTCACCTGAGTAGTGTGGTTATCCGAGCGTTTCGCTTCATCTGAGTAGTGTGGTTATCAGAGCGTTTCGCTTCACCTGAGTAGTGTGGTTATCCGAGCGTTTCGCTTCATCTGAGTAGTGTGGTTATCAGAGCGTTTCGCTTCATCTGAGTAGTGTGGTTATCAGAGCGTTTCGCTTCACCTGAGTAGTGTGGTTATCCGAGCGTTTCGCTTCATCTGAGTAGTGTGGTTATCCGAGCGTTTCGCTTCATCTGAGTAGTGTGCTCTGGTTCTGTCCGCGCAGCACCCGTCGCTGGCGATCGTCAAAGGCGCCGGCCTGGTGATGCGCGCTATCATCGGGGAGGGAGACGCCGCCACCGCCGAGCGCATGCAGGTTCGGGTAGTGCGCGAGTTCAATGAGGGCATTGGCGGGGCGTCATGCGAGGACTAAATGAGGGCTGTATGACTGGGGCCGCGACGGCGACGCAGACACGCCCGCAGCCCGGGCGGATGCAGGTTCGTAATGCGGGAGTTAACTGTGGGGCTATTAGCGTGGACGGCGACGCAGACACGGTCAGGCGTATGCGGGTGTGTAATGCGGGAGTTAACTGTGGGCTATTAGCGTGGACGGCGACGCAGACACGGTCAGGCGAGTGCAGGTTCGTAATGCGGGAGTTAACTGTGGGGCTATTAGCGTGGACGGCGACGCAGACACGGTCAGGCGTATGCGGGTTTGTAATGCGGGAGTTAACTGTGGGCTATTAGCGTGGACGGCGACGCAGACACGGTCAGGCGAGTGCAGGTTCGTAATGCGGGAGTTAACTGTGGGGCTATTAGCGTGGACGGCGACGCAGACACGGTCAGGCGTATGCGGGTTTGTAATGCGAGTAGTAACTGTGTGCGCGATTGACTCGGTCTGTTCAGAAGATATAGTCCGTGGGGTTCTCTACTGGTACGTTATTTTGTGTCTTTATCTTGCGTTTCTTGGTGTCTTGTATATTTATATTTTGCATCATATTTGTGTTGATTCTTTTGCTAACCCTGCGAGCAAACACAGGGTGTATTTCAACGGACCTGTCACCCAGCAGATAACTCGCATTGCTTCCATAGCAGCTGAGTAAGCCGATGGACTCTCTCCCCAGGACCTGGCGCTGGCGGAGGGCGCGCTGCCCCGGCACCTGCACACGGCGCTGTTCACGCAGTCAGCTGACGGCCGGCTGCTGACGCACCGCCAGCTGAGCCGCCAGCTGATCACGCTCTGGTGCACCGGTCACGAGACGGCCACCGAACTCCTGGCTCGCACAGTGGTCAGTAGATAATTAGAGATTATGATTATATATAGAGATAACTATTAATATATTATATAATTATATATAATTATATAATAATATATATTATTAATATATATTATTAAAATATATTATTAATATATATTATTAATATATATTATATAATATATATAATTAGAGATAACTTTATAAGTTGTTGTAAGTTGTAACCACCGTTATCAGCGTCGCCGTTCCTCTTTTCACATTGGATTGTCCAGTTTCCACGTAGTGTGCCCGTTGTTCGAAGCGCGAATGATTTTAGATGATTTGTTCTTCATTAACAAATCAAATGTGTAAGAAAGAAAGAAAGAAAACAAATGAGGTTGTGTGGTTGGGAAAGGACTAAGGAGTAGTTGAAGTGGCGGTCGTGTAGTGATCACAAATCAAAGTTTCGGCGAGCACGAAAAGATTGGAGCAGCGGGGTATCGATCCCCGTACTTCTCACATGCTAAGCGAGCGTTCTACCACTTGAGCTACAGCCCCTCCCGTGAGTTTGTGTCGGAATGACGAGTCCGACTACGAACGGTCTCTCGAACGGTCCACCGAATGGTGATTACCGAGCGGGTGCAAAGCGCCCGTGAGGTTTCTCGTCAACTTACTAGACAAATTTACATTTGACCCGAACCGGCCCGACCCGGCCATACAGACGCTTTTCGGAAGCTAATAAACTTTGCAACCACTGCTCCGATTGAGATCGGGTTGTCACCATTGGATAGGTCCATCAAATACATTTTGTTTTTGGTATGGTGCGTTCTGATAGAGGTGGTACCACAGCGCGTGGCACGCGCAAAAGTGGGACAGGTCAAATCACCAATTTGAGAGGAAAATCGCGCCTAATTATAAAATCGCTTAATCAAACTGTACCATATTTGGCGTAAGTTAAGAGCCAATGATGCCCCATATGTTGCATGCCTAATTTAAACTTAAGGCTTGAGCGCACGTGAGCACGTGGAAGAAATAAGGGTGCTGGGTTACACCCCTATGATGCATCTCAAACTACTAGGCCGATTATGGCGCAATTTTGTGTGCTGCTCCCGACTGACATCCTAGCAATATTCCACATGACGAATCGGAAGTTGCCTGGCACGTGTGCACATGCGGATCCCTTTTTTATATCTTAGAAACTACTGGACCTATTGGGCTGAAATTTTGCATTTAGGTTAGGGCATGACTATTAGCTGCTTTAGACGTGCCGAGGCATACACCAATATGCACGTGCGCGTATTTCAGAGCTCGGAAACTGGACCTATCGAGGTGAAAATTTGCATACATGCTTAGGAAGGGCTGTTAGGAGGTTTGCGCTTGGCGGAACTTTTGAGTCACTATGCACGTGTTCACTGCGCACGTGCGGACCACTATTTGCTATCTCTGAAACTACCTGTCCGATTCAGCAGAACGTGCGCCCAAAAGGCGGTTTACTGGTTTTAGATGATTGTTCTTCATCAAACAATCAATAATGTGTAAGAAAGAAAACAAATGAGATATTATGGTTGGGTAAGGAGTAGGTAAAGTTAATGAGTAGGTAGAGTGGCGGTCGTGTAGTGATCACAAATAGAGTTTCGGCTGAGCCACGGAAAAAGATTGGAGCAGCGGGGTATCGATCCCCGTACTTCTCACATGCTAAGCGAGCGCTCTACCACTTGAGCTACAGCCCCTCCTGGGTGATCGTGTCGGAATGACTGGTCTGACTACGAACGGTCTCTCCAACTGATTACTTTCACGGAGTCGAGGGCACGGTCAGTAGCCCGATACCAGTAAGGCGCCGTAGTTGGCGATGAACGAGCGAGCGCGAAGACAATATTGATGAATTTCAACTCGATCGGGCAAGTAGTTTCTGAGATATAAAAAAGGGTGCGCACGTGCAAGAGGCACCCCTGACTTGTGGGAAAGAGGCGGCTGAGAGGTCCCTAAGCACTATAGGTGGCCACGGGGTCCGTTACTCTGTTACTAACGAAGTTACTTTTTTAGTAACGAAGTAACGGACTCGTCACATTTTTTTTACAGTAACGGATCGAGTAACAGAAGTTACTTTTGTGGTCCGTTACTTAGTTACTTTTTAGTCCGTTACTCTGTTACTCCGTTACTTTTTCCTATACTTGTTTCTCGTCACGCCCGGGTTTATTCGTACCAGCACAATCAATGCCTTACACACGTAACAAAAATCGAATGTCATATGGAGTAAAAGGCTGCCAAATATCGTATCTGTTGGGCTGTTGCTTAATGCGGCGCAATGACTGCGATAAAGGCAGCTTTCTCCCGATCCCGATGCCGCGAAACGTTGACAATGTTCGTCAGCTGATATAGGCCGGCGGCAAGGTGGCGCCACTAGTGTATGATAAAGGGGAGCTTCGAGTAACGAGTAGCGAGCCTCTGAGAATTACACGCACGGATTCCGCCCCGCCCCTTTGATCTCGCCCCCCCCCCCCCCCCATAAGAGCTTCAAAAAAGAAATTTGTAGGGTAGGGAGGTTCTGTAGAAAACTCTGTTTTGCGAAATTTTCAGGACCCTAGGTCAATATCTTCGAGGCCAAATGGGGCCAAATATACACAAAAAAATCGCACTTTGCTCCAGAAACCCCAAAATATCTTGAGAACTATGATGGCTGGGAACAAACAAGGAAAAGAACAATAGAAAGTTCTTGATATATGAATCGCCAAGGTGTCCTCAAATTTTAGCTCAGGTCAATAGTTTAGGCTCCAGAGGTGATCAAAGGTCAATAAGGCTATTTATGGCAAAACAGTTTTCAGCAAATAACTTACCTAATAAAGATGAGGCAATAATTTTGACGCCATCATGTTTGTCTCGCCAAGGCGCCACGACAAATATTAATGTTGACCAGTCATTCCGACACATTCGCTCAGGAGGGGCTGTAGCTCAAGTGGTAGAGCGCGCGCTTAGCATGTGAGAAGTACGGGGATCGATACCACGCTGCTCCAACCTTTTTTCCGTGGCTCAGCCGAAACTCTATTTGTGATCACTTCACGACCGCCACTTCACCTACTCCTTACCCAACCACACGATATAATTTGTTTTATTTCTTACATATTTGATTGTTTAATGAAGAACAATCATCTAAAATCATTCACCCTTCAGTAGACCGTTCGAGAGACCGTTCGTAGTCAGACCAGTCATTCCGACGAAACATTATGGGAGGGGCTGTAGCTCAAGTGGTAGAGCGCTCGCTTAGCATGTGAGAAGTACGGGGATCGATACCCCGCTGCTCCAACTTCTTTTCCGCGGCTCAGCCGAAACTCTATTTGCTTTGTGATCACTTCACGACCGCCACTTCACCTACTCCTTACCCAACCACACGATATAATTTATTTTCTTTCTTACACATTTTATTGTTTAAAGGGAAATAATGACCTTTTGATTTTGTTAGCAACAATTTCTTAGGCTACCGTTATGGTTTTAAAATTATTTTATTTAAATTTAAGAATTAAATAAAATTATTCCCAAATTCAAAGTTGTAAGTTTGGAAAAAATAAAAAAACAAGTACCTTGTGTACTTCATGAAGGTCATTGACAAATTCGTCCTTCCCTACCATTGTTTACATCGAGTGCGGCATTTTTGGAGGCTCTGTGACGTTTCCGATCAAACTGAGCGCTGCTCGGACACGCTAGTAGCGCTAGTAGCGCTTTCGTTCTCCATGGCAACCAGGCGTCAGCCAATCAAAAGCCAGAAAGGGAATACGTTCTGGCTTTTCATTGGCTCACGCCTGGTTGCCATGGAGAACGAAAGCGCTACTAGCGCCACTAGCGTGCGTTCGAGCAGCGCTCGGATCCGTGAAGCAATCCGTGAAGGATCCGTGATGCATGACTGACTATCAGTACAAGTCATGAATAACAACAACATGCAAACTATACCAACTCGAATAAAATAAGGGCGGAATGAATTGAACCCCAGGCAAGCTAGTATTCGCAAAGCACTCGGCACTGCGCCACAATAGCAAAAGGTGAGGGAAATGCATATTGGATACAATATTATTACGTCACAAGTTTCTGAAGTGTCAACTTCTATGAAATACAGTGATAAAATACCTTTAATAATGATTAACAAGAAAATTCAAACTTAACAATAATTTGAATAAGTCTTTAATTAACTTTCAACTCAAAATCAGATATATTTTGCAATGCTACACAAGAATGGCACCAGTGACGTCATTAACAAAGCCTGCTACGGGACTTGGGTATACTAATCAGGAATAACTCGCCACAATGGTTAAGTGCGCCGAGAAGCATGACAATGACTTTGTAAACAAATCGCCGACGCTAAATAGGTCGCCGTCGATGTGCATCGATGAGCTTCCGATGTAATTGCCAGTTTTGTGTTATTGTTTGTTAGTTTTTTGGGGAAAAATTATTATTTTTCATGATAATATAAAGCATAGTGTTATATGTATTGACAGTAAAAAACACTCTCCGATGCATACAACAGCTATTCTGAGTGTCGCGTCATGGTTAAAAGGTAGAGACATGTTAAAAACGACACTTAGCAACATGCATGCACAAACTAAAATACACTCCATGATCATACACACATTCACACAGCGACCGACATAAACATACACGACACCCATCATACACCATGTACAAGATCACCGAGCTGACGTTTAAAAGATGGTAAAGACGCCTCACGCAGGTCCGGCGGCAACGCGTTGTAGCGCTGCGCTACACTGTATAAAAAGCGTGTCATATACAGCCACAGACAAATTATACAATACTCCTAATGTTGAAAACAAATGAATCGATTTGCAAAAATTGAGGGTCGCAACCACTAACTATGCCGCCGTTGATGTGCATCGATGAGCTTCCGATTTTATTGCCACTTTTTCCAATCGTTGTTAGTTTTGGAAGATCGCCGGGCATATAATCACAACAAGCAGAACGCCCAATATATTTTCCACTCCATTGCGTAAAAAAAACAATACGGGAAAAGCCCGCAGTTTGATGAGGACCAAAAGTACTTGCAAGTACCGGTCGTTAAAAGTGTGGAACGCTTATCAACGTTAACCTGAAATATCTTTCGGTAGGAAAGTTTTCATGCAAAATGTGATGAATTTACAATATATTTTGGCCTCTGGTCTGGCGATTTCAAGTGCTAACTCCATTTTTGTGGAAAAAGGTCATTATTTCCCTTTAATGAAGAACAGTTCATCATCTAAAATCATTCACCCTTCAGTAGACCGTTCGAGAGACTGTTCGTAGTCAGACCAGTCATTCCGACGCAACAATATAGGAGGGGCTGTTGCTAAGTGGTAGAGCGCTCGCTTAGCATGTGAGAAGTACGGGAATCGATACCCCGCTGCTCCAACCTTTTTTCCGTGGCTCAGCCGAAACTCTATTTGTGATCAGTTCACGACCGCCACTTCACCTACTTCTTACCCAACCACACGATATAATTTGTTTGATTTCTTACTCATTTGATTGTTTAATGAAGAACAATAATCTAAAATCATTCACCCTTCAGTAGACCGTTCGAGAGACCGTTCGTAGTCAGACCAGTCATTCCGACGCAACATTATAGGAGGGGCTGTAGCTCAAGTGGTAGAGCGCTCGCTTAGCATGTGAGAAGTACGGGGATCGATACCCCGCTGCTCCAACCTTTTCCGTGTCCAGCCGAAACTCTATTTGATATGATCTACACGACCGCCACTTTACCTACTCCTTAAGGCAGCCGCACACTAGGCCATTCGGCGCGCGATATACTGCGACATTCCGCCTCGTAAAATCGCGGTGATACCGCTGAATATCGTCCTTGTTCCGGCGCATTCGGCGCTGTCTGCTCGCGAGATTCCGCCCCGCCGACCTACAGCATGTCGCAACCTGTGCCTACAGCCTGTCCCAAGGTAAATTAATGATAACCATTTTTCGACGAAGATGTAAGTTTAGAACCACGAAACTTTTAGATAACAAATTTCACAGCGGCAAGGGCATGCTGTGCAAAAATTGTACCTTGTCTTACATATATTCGCCACTGTTAGCCTGATCAATTTTGTTGTCCGCGGCTCCGCGGCGGTCAGTCGCGGAAAAAAGCTCGTTCGAATCAGCTTTTTTCCGCCGGTCTGCAGATGGCCGGCCGACGACATTCGTCCGCGATTTTTGACGTTTCGGCTGACGCGAAGGCGGAAAGTCGCTAAAGATGCGCGGAAAGTCGTAGCGATATCGCGACCTCCGCGCGCCGAATGGCCTAGTGTGCGGCCGCCTTTACCCAACCCAGGATCTCATTTGATTTCTTTCGTACACATTTGAATTGTTTAACGAAGAACAATCATCTAAAATAATTCAACCTTCGGTAGACCGTTCGAGAGATCATTCGTAGCCAGACCAGTCATTCCGACGCAATATTATAGGAGGGGCTGTAGCTCAAGTGGTAGAGCGCTCGCTTAGCATGTGAGAAGTACGGGGATCGATACCCCGCTGCTCCATTTTTCTTTCCGTGGCTCAGCCGAAACTATTGCTTTGTGACCACTTCACGATCGCCACTTCACCTACTCCTTACCCAACTACACGATATAAATTGTTTTCTTTCTTACATATTTGATTGTTTAATTAAGAGCAATCATCTAAAATCACTCACCCTTCAGTATACCGTTCGAGAGACCGTTCGTAGTCAGACCAGTCATTCCGACGCAGGCTTATAGGAGGGGCTGTAGCTCAAGTGGTAGAGCGCTCGCTTAGCATGTGAGAAGTACGGGGATCGATACCCCGCTGCTCCAACCGTTTTCCGTGGCTCAGCCGAAACTCTATTGCTTTGTGATCACTTCACGGCCGCCACTTCACATACTCCTTACCCAACCACACGATATAAATTTATTTCTTACACGTTGATTGTTTAATGAAGTACAATCATCTAAAATCATTCACCCTTATGTAGACCGTTCGAGAGACCGTTCGTAGTAAGACCAGTCATTCCGACGCAATATTATAGGAGGGGCTGTAGCTCAAGTGGTAGAGCGCTCGCTTAGCATGTGAGAAGTACGGGGATCGATACCCCGCTGCTCCATCCTTTTTTCCGTGGCTCAGCCGAAACTCTATTTGTGATCACTTCACGACCGCCACTTCACCTACTCCTTACCCAACCACACGATACAAATTGTTTTCTTTCTTACACATTTGATTGTTTAATGAAGAACAATCATCTAAAATCATTCACCCTTCAGTAGACCGTTCGAGAGACCGTTCGTAGTCAGACCAGTCATTCCGACGCAATATTACAGGAGGGGCTGTAGCTCAAGTGGTAGAGCGCTCGCTTAGCATGTGAGAAGTACGGGGATCGATACCCCGCTGCTCCAACCTTTTTCCGTGGCTCAGCCGAAACTCTATTTGTGATCACTTCACGACCGCCACTTCGCCTACTCCTTACCCAACCACACGATATAAATTGTTTTCTTTCTTACACATTTGATTGTTTAATTAAGGGTGCGTTTCCGAGGCCTGCCTATGGTAAACCTATGACAAGCTCTCCTGGGCTCTCAGCAGTTCTGTTTTCGCTCGACGTCTATGAAATTACAATATTACGGAGTTCATTACTGGAGCTTTCTGCATGGCAAAGTTTTTCATCAAAATATGCAACCATTTGCAACATATTGCACGGCAAAGTTTTTTCAGACCAACTTTCGCAGCGTTTTACGGGGCAAACCTTAAGCACTGCGTTCAAAACAGTGCATGTTGCTTGATCAGCTTGCCACACGCTTTATTTTTGTACAAGGATTTATCGATACCACCAGTCATTTTCCTTGCAACGTTGCATGAAGTTTGGCTATGAATTACCCTGGCCACAGGCAACGGAGCAAAAAAACGTTGCATAATGTTTTAGACACATTAGCTCTGTTTCCGAAGATGCTAATGATCAGCGGGAACCATTGCACGTTTTTGAGGTATTCCAAGAAATACCTCGTGTTGCAACTGTTTTCAGTATCCGCATGTAGATGGCACTAGTATCCGCTTTTTGCGTTTCACCCCCCGAATCTGGACTGGGCGCCGGAGCCCTGCTCGATTACGAGAACCACCCGGCACGGGACCGCTTGGGGTGCGGTGAGGCGTGAGCGGAGGGGGAGGAGAGGGGGGCGAGAGCGGGGAGACGGGTGACAAATGGCCTTACGGTCCCGCCTTCTCCAAGGGCGCGCGCTAGACGTCCGATAGAGCAGACTGGTGGCCGCGGATGGCAGTGACTATTTGACGAGTAAACTTTCCCGCAAGTGAATCTCGGATATTCCGGTAGTCTCCATTATCCCGTGTATGTGGCTGTTAAGTTATTTCCTCCATCCTCTTAATCATCATATTATAATTATTAGAATAAAAACTTCAATCGAAAGCACCTTTATTTGAGATAAAACACACAAAAACACTTATACATACACAGAAAATGCTAACATAGAGTTCATTGGCGACAGAGACTCCTCTCCTCTGTGGTATTACCAGCTTATCACACGCTGCCGGCGGCCGAAGATGATGCAGTCACCTGGCTGAACTTTGGGCGCTTTGAAAGGAACGATTTCCTTTCCCTGTATGGCATACTCCTGCACTTTCTTGGGTCCACAATTTCCGGCAGAACGGTTAGTGTTTTACAACCTACTAGCCCTAGCCTGCTATCAGTATTGACTATTGAGCTTGTTGATTGGTTCGGGGTAAAAGCAAATGAGTCAAAGCTGAATCGCCAAAAACAATTGCCCCGTTTGAGTCCGAGTTGAGTCCGAGTCCTTTCGAAAATGAGACAGAGTCGAGTCAGTCTAAAAATCTTATTCGAGCACAACCCTGATCAGAATTGACTATAAACGTCGATGTTTTGTGTCTTAGGGTCTGTTCCAGTGGCTCCTCAAACCTCCTCTAAGTTCTTCCAAATGAATAGTATCGTTCCCGTGGCTCATCCAAACTCCTCTAACCTCCTCCAAGCCCGCCTCAAACCTCCTCTAAACCAGACTTGTCAATGATTCAATGTGAATCGACTACTTTTGATTGAATCATTCTTATTTCAAATGAATGACTCATGAATCGATTCACCTCATGCGCAAACCTGTTGTGAGTCACTGATTGAATCATTCATACAGATAAAATAGGCTGATTGAATCATTCATTGCTCAAAGAATCATTCTTTTTTGGTCGAACAGCATAAACTGTCCACAAAATATGCCAGCGGCCCAGCATTCATCTGTGCCCTGTGGACAAACCAGGCACTTAATGGCCAATTATATGAGATCTGTGTCCTGAGCTGTAGCCTGTAATTCATCTATGCGTAAAGAAAGCGAGGCTTTGTGTCCAACTCCAGTGGGCACAAAGCCACTGTTCAATCAGCCCTAACTAGGTGAATACCTTGGAACTGGTAGGGTTAGGGGTAGGTACCTAAATACTTAGAAAAGGTAACTAACTCATACTTTGGTTCATAAACCACACATTACACGCACACCTTTTTCACACAAAAAATTATCAAAAGGTACCCACCTTTTCCTAATTTCTAGGCTATACCATATCAAAAACTAAATCATAAACAAACATTTGCATGACCTCCGCATGTCCCAAATATCACTGTCGCATCGGCGCCGCTTTATTCCACATCATGCTTTATAAAAAATAATACCTAATGCAAAATAAAAATAAATGTTCTATTCGCTTAATAAAGTGAAACGTAAAGTCATTAATGCTTTTGGAACTTGGAATTTGCAATTATAATAAATATTATAAATATCATTTTATAATAAAAATAAACAACACGTGTGTCCAATTGGCTCACATTCACATTCACATTCGGAAATACATTCGCCGACTATTTGGATTGGCTTCAAAATTGGTACATTATAGATAGATCACGACCTATTGATCCTTCTGGTAAAATCTTAGAGTCGCACATTTAAAATCAAAGGAGTTAGAGCAGGCCATATGTGTAAGGTCAAACAGCAGACTATTCTGATGTGCATGAAAATTGGCACACAGGTAGAGCATGACCTCCCTATCACGCTCATACAATCTTAGAGTCGCACATTCAAAATCAAAGGAATTAGACAAAGGAGTTGACACTTCCCTTTAATGTTGAGTGATTGAATCAAGATTTAATCATTCATTATGGTAATGTTGAGTGATTGAATCATGATTGAATAATTCATTATGGTAATGTTGAGTGATTGAATCATGATTAAATCATTCATTATGGTAATGTTGAGTGATTGAATCATGATTGAATCATTCATTATGGTCCGTGAATCACTGTGAATCGACTCATGACAAATATGAATCATTGACAAGTCTGCTCTGAACTCCTCCGAAATGAAAGGTGTTTTTTTCGGAGGAGGCTGGAGGAGGATATGGTAGACATTAGTGGTGCGGTTCATTCATATGTAATTCGGACCCCAATTTGTTTTACACATAAGAGAAAGAGAGTGAGGACTGAATGTGAAATTGAAGTGGTGCGAATAGTATTTTGTTATTCTCATTTTCCCTATGGGTACTTAAAATGGGGTATCAAAATTCAAAATTTGGTATCTCATATTTGTTGTGGATCTGGACGCCGTGTTTGTCTTCAATGCATCAGCACTGTCTACTTGACATGCTCGCAAACAGCTGATACCTCATCCGAAATTGTTCCCGTGGCGACGCAAATCAGTGCTCCAACCTCCTCTAAACGATTTTTTTTGTTTTGAGGAGCCACTGGAACAGACCCTTAGTCTTTTGTCGTCAGTTTGTCAGTCACCCCGACACGCGCCACATCCGCCGTCGGCAACGAATGCCATGGCGAGTGTGTGCCAGGGGGAATAGCGTGAACGCGTGAGTACGATCGTGATGCGATAGTCGGACACCAGACTCCAGATGGGGTGCCTGGAGGCCATAAATAACCCAGACACCTAGCGGGTGAAGGAGAAAGTTATACCATGCCACATCCACAAATAGGTGGCAATACAGTCGCGAGAAGCGCACCCTTAAGAACAATCATCTAAAATCATTCACCCTTCAGTAGACCGTTCGAGAGACCGTTCGTAGTCAGACCAGTCATTCCGACGCACTACTATAGGAGGGGCTGTAGCTCAAGTGGTAGAGCGCTCGCTTAGCATGTGAGAAGTACGGGGATCGATACCCCGCTGCTCCAACCTTTTCCGTGCCCAGCCGAAACTCTATTTGTGATCTACACGACCGCCACTTTACCGCCACTTTACCTACTCCTTACCCAACCTACGATCTCATTTTATTGATTTCGTACACATTTTAATTGTTTAACGAAGAACAATCATCTAAAATCATTCAACCTTCGGTAGACCGTTCGAGAGATCGTTCGTAGCCAGACCAGTCATTCCGACGCAATATTATAGGAGGGGCTGTAGCTCAAGTGGTAGAGCGCTCGCTTAGCATGTGAGAAGTACGGGGATCGATACCCCGCTGCTCCATCTTTTTTCCGTGGCTCAGCCGAAACTATTGCTTTGTGACCACTTCACGACCGCCACTTCACCTACTCCTTACCCAACTACACGATATAAATTGTTTTCTTTCTTACATATTTGATTGTTTAATTAAGAACAATCATCTAACATCACTCACCCTTCAGTATACCGTTCGAGAGACCGTTCGTAGTCAGACCAGTCATTCCGACGCTGGCTTATAGGAGGGGCTGTAGCTCAAGTGGTAGAGCGCTCGCTTAGCATGTGAGAAGTACGGGGATCGATACCCCGCTGCTCCAACCTTTTTCCGTGGCTCAGCCGAAACTCTATTGCTTTGTGATCACTTCACGACCGCCACTTCACATACTCCTTACCCAACCACACTATATAAATTGTTTTATTTCTTACACATTTGATTGTTTAATGAAGTACAATCATCTAAAATCATTCACCCTTCTGTAGACCGTTCGAGAGACCGTTCGTAGTCAGACCAGTCATTCCGACGCAATATTATAGGAGGGGCTGTAGCTCAAGTGGTAGAGCGCTCGCTTAGCATGTGAGAAGTACGGGGATCGATACCCCGCTGCTCCATTTTTTTTTTCGTGGCTCAGCCGAAACTCTATTTGTGATCACTTCACGACCGCCACTTCACCTACTCCTTACCCAACCACACGATATAATTTGTTTTCTTTCTTACACATTTGATTGTTTAATTAAGAACAATAATTCAAAATCATTCACCCTTCAGTAGACCGTTCGAGAGACCGTTCGTAGTCAGACCAGTCATTCCGACGCAATATTACAGGAGGGGCTGTAGCTCAAGTGGTAGAGCGCTCGCTTAGCATGTGAGAAGTACGGGGATCGATACCCCGCTGCTCCATCTTTTTTTCCGTGGCTCAGCCGAAACTATTGCTTTGTGACCACTTCACGACCGCCACTTCGCCTACTCCTTACCCAACCACACGATATAAATTGTTTTCTTTCTTACACACTTGATTGTTTAATTAAGAACAATCATCTAAAATCATTCACCCTTCTGTAGACCGTTCGAGAGACCGTTCGTAGTCAGACCAGTCATTCCGACGCAATATTATAGGAGGGGCTGTAGCTCAAGTGGTAGAGCGCTCGCTTAGCATGTGAGAAGTACGGGGATCGATACCCCGCTGCTCCAACCTTTTTCGTGCCCAGCCGAAACTCTATTTGTGATCTACACGACCGCCACTTTACCGCCACTTTACCTACTCCTTACCCAACCCACGATCTCATTTTATTTATTTCGTACACATTTTAATTGTTTAACGAAGAACAATCATCTAAAATCATTCAACCTTCGGTAGACCGTTCGAGAGATTGTTCGTAGCCAGACCAGTCATTCCGACGCAATATTATAGGAGGGGCTGTAGCTCAAGTGGTAGAGCGCTCGCTTAGCATGTGAGAAGTACGGGGATCGATACCCCGCTGCTCCATTCTTTTTTCCGTGGCTCAGCCGAAACTCTATTGCTTTGTGACCACTTCACGACCGCCACTTCACCTACTCCTTACCCAACTACACGATATAAATTGTTTTCTTTCTTACATATTTGATTGTTTAATTAAGAACAATCATCTAAAATCACTCACCCTTCAGTATACCGTTCAAGAGACCGTTCGTAGTCAGACCAGTCATTCCGACGCAGGCTGTTAGGAGGGGCTGTAGCTCAAGTGGTAGAGCGCTCGCTTAGCATGTGAGAAGTACGGGGATCGATACCCCGCTGCTCCAACCTTTTTCCGTGGCTCAGCCGAAACTATTGCTTTGTGATCACTTCACGACCGCCACTTCACATACTCCTTACCCAACTACACGATATAAATTGTTTTATTTCTTACATATTTGATTGTTTAATGAAGTACAATCATCTAAAACCAGTAAAACGCCTATTTGGGCGATGGCCGAGCGGGCGCGCTCTGGTAAAGCTAAAACAGGTTTGAAATATGAAACGGTACGGGAGCACACGTGCGCATGGACTGTGTTCCAATGATGAGTAAAACGTTCAATAGTTCTAGCGTGGTTATACTCTGGTATGCGTAAGAACGGTCAGCTGAATCTGGCAGGTAGTTTCAGAGATAGCAAATAGTGGTCCGCACATGCGCAGTGAACACGTGCATAGTGACTCAAAAGTTCGCCAGGCGCAAACCTAACAGCCCTTCCTAAACATGTATGCAAATTTTCACCTCGATAGGTCAGTAGTTTCCGAGCTCTGAAATACGCGCACGTGCATATTGGTGTATGCCTCGGCACGTCTAAAGCAGCTAAGAGTCATGCCCTAACCTACATGCAAAATTTCAGCTCAATATGTCCAGTAGTTTCGAAGATATAAAAAAGGAGTCCGCACGTGCACACGTGCCAGGCAACTTCCGATTCGTCATGTGGAATATTGCTAGGATGTGAGTCGGGAGCAGCACACAAAATTGCGCCATAATCGGCCTAGTAGTTTCTGAGATACATCATAGGGGTGTAACCCGACACCCTTATTTCTTCCACTTGCTCACGTGCGCTCAATCCTTAAGTTTAAGTTAGGCATGTAGCATATGGGGCATCGTTGGCTCTTAGCGTACGCCAAATATGGTCCAGTTTGATGAAGCGATTTTATAATTAGGCGCGATTTTCCTCTAAAATTGGTGATTTGACCTGTCCCACTTTTGCGCGTGCCACGCGCTGTGGTACCACCCCTATCAGAACGCACCATACCAAAAACAAAATTGATTTGATGGTCCTATCCAATGGTGGAAACCCGATCTCAATCAGAGCAGTGGTTGCAAAGTTATTAGCTTCCGAAAAGCGTCACGGCCGGATCGGGCCGGGTCAAATGTAAATTTGTGTGGTAAGTTGACGATAAACTTCACGGGCGCTTCGCGCCCGCTTTTACTGGTTACCAAGCGGGCGCTTCACGCCCGCTTGGTAACCAGTAAAACGCCTTTTTGGGCGATGACTGAGCGGACGCGCTCTGGTAAAGCTAAAACAGGTTTGAAATATGAAACGGTACGGGAGTACACGTGGTAGTAACACATAGTCCTTTTATTCTTGTTAGTCCTCCATACAAATTGCTAGGCCTTCATGCATGCCAACATAAAAATTAAGTTTTATTAAATTGTACATGATCTTCTTTCTCGAATCCGCCAAAAGGGAGTACGTCCTGAGCGCTGCATGCTTCAGCGTATACAAAACGAATGCTTAGATAAATCAAGCCATTTTTTTATCAAGAATGTTTTTTATTTATTTCAACGTCTGCAGGTGCCACGCGCTGTGGTACCACCCCTATCAGAACGCACAATAACAAAACCAAAATTGATTTGATGGTCCTATCCAATGGTGAAAACCCGATCTAAATCGGAACAGGGGTTGCAAAGTTATTAGCTTCTTAAATCCGTCTGTATGGCTGGGTCGGGCCGGGTCAAATGTAAATTTGTCCAGTAAGTTGACGAGAAACCTAACGGGCGCTTCGCGCCCGCTCGGTAAACAGGTTTGAAATATGAAACGGTACGGGAGCTCACGTGGTAGTAACACATAGTCCTTTTAGTCCTTTTAGTCGTCCATAAAAATGATCGGGCCTCCATGCATGCCAACATACAAATTTAGTTTGATTAAATTGTTCATGATCTCCTTTCTCGAATCCGCCAAAAGAGAGGACGACCTAAGCGCTGCATGCTTCAGCGTAACTAAACAATTAAAGGGACATTCCCACCTTAACATTAGTTTTGAGTTGAGATAGCCATGTTGTTGGATTTGCTTTGAAATTATGTAGGGTAGCAGTTAAAACAACCACATAGGTCTATTCGAAAAGAAATTCGAGCTTGGTCTTGACAATTGTAAGAAATAAACCCCACGTGTATTTTAATAGGGGTTTAAAGCCCATGACGTCTCTTTTTACCCAATGGTGATGATAGTCGACTTGTTTTAAGGTAAACCTTGGAGATATTTACGCGTTTCGTTTCTCGATCGCTGGGTGTATTATATTTACCGTGGGTTATATCAGGATAACTAGACTTCTATAAAGTGAAACTCTAATGCAATTTTCAAACGATGCCAAGAATTCGATGTGTGGTATGTGGAGCTTTCAGTGACAAGACTTCGGTGGTCAAGTGAGTGCGACACAGTTGACCTGGTACCTGCTTGTATTTGAATCGCCAGAATTGTCTGACAAAAATTGTGCCAAACTTTGGCAGCGTAAAGGATTTATCTATAGGTCTATTCAGCTCAATAATAACGTCATCAACCCAAATTTTAAGAACTTAATTATTATAAATTGAGTGAAGTTTTCGAGAGAGAAAAAATATCACCATCCTTTTCAGCAGCACTTACTTCATATTTTCGGGTACAACCGGCGTATATTTGACAACTTTCAGAAAGGTGGCAATGTCCCTTAAATGTTCAGATTAACAACCAGTAAAACGCCTTTTTGGGCGATGACTGAGCGGGCGCGCACTGGTAAAGTTCAAACAGGTTTGAAATATGAAACGGTACAGGAGCACACGTGGTAGTAACACATAGTCCTTTTAGTCCTTTTAGTCCTCCATAAAAATCACCAGGCCTCCATGCATGCCAACATAAAAATTAAGTTTTTATTAAATTGTACATGATCTCCTTTCTCGAATCTGCCAAATGGAGTACGTCCTGAGCGGCTGCATGCTTCAGCGTATACAAAAAATAAACGAATGCTTAGATAAATCAGGCCATTTTGTATCAATAATTATTTTTGTTCATCTGCGGGTTTTGTTCGTCTGCGGGTGCCACCCCTATCAGAACGCACCATACCAAAATCAACATTGATTTGATGGTCCTATCCAATGGTGAAAACCCGATCTCAATCGGAGCAGTGGTTGCACAATTATTAGCTTCCGAAAAGTGTCTGTATGGCCGGGTCGGGCCGGTTCGGGCCGGGTCAAATGTTAATTTGTCTAGTAAGTTGACGAGCTTCAGGTCAATAGTTTAGTTGGCGACCGCTTAGGTCAACTTAGAAATTTGAGCTCAGGTCAATGTCAAGTGGTGACCCAAGATGGTAATGCTGCATATTGGGAGACGTATCTTATCGACGAGACAAACACATTGGTACCGGTTGGCGGTTTCACTTATCTATCTTCATTCTGTCGGAATTGATATAACTTCGTTTTACAAAAGTGACGGAGTAACGGAGTAACTGTAACTTCCGTTACATTTTGTGACGATGTAACGGAGTAACGAGTAACGAAGTTACTTTTTGAAGTAATGGTGCCCACCTATGCAGTAACCACACACCGAATTTGAACACCATCGGCTCAGTCGTTCCTGATATATATATATATATATATATATATATATATATATATATATATATATATATATATATATATATATATATATATATATATATATATATATATATATATATATATATATATATATATATATATATATATATATATATATATATATATATATATATATATATATATATATAATATATATACATATATATACATATATATACATATATATATATATATATATATATATATATATATATATATATATATATATATATATATATATATATATATATATATATATATATATATATATATATATATATATATATATATATATATATATATATATATATATATATATATATATCGCCAACTACGGCGCCTTATTGGTATCGGACTACTGACCGTGCCCTCGACTCCGTGAAAGTAATCAGTTGGAGAGACCGTTCGTAGTCAGACCAGTCATTCCGACACGGTCACCCAGGAGGGGCTGTAGCTCAAGTGGTAGAGCGCTCGCTTAGCATGTGAGAAGTACGGGGATCGATACCCCGCTGCTCCAAACTTTTTTCCGCGGCTCAGCCGAAACTCTTATTTGCTTTGTGATCACTTCACCGAAACTCTTATTTACTTTGTGATCACTTCACGACCGCCACTTCACCTACTCCTTACCCAACCACACGATATCATTTGTTTATTTCTTACACATTTGATTGTTTAATGAAGAACAATCATCTAAAATCATTCACCCTTCAGTATACCGTTCGAGAGACCGTTCGTAGTCAGACCAGTCATTCCGACGCAATATTATAGGTGGGGCTGTAGCTCAAGTGGTAGAGCGCTCGCTTAGCATGTGAGAAGTACGGGGATCGATACCCCGCTGCTCCAAACTTTTTCCGCGGCTCAGCCGAAACTTATGTGCTTTGTGATCACTTCACGGCCGCCACTTCCCTACTCCTTACCCAACCACACGATATAATTTCTTTTTTTCTTTTTTACATATTTGATTGTTTAATTAAGAACAATCATCTAAAAATAATTCACCCTTCAGTCGCTCGAGAGACCGTTCGTAGTCAGACCAGTTATTCCGACGCAGACTTGTCAATGATTCATATTTGTCATGAATCGATTCACAGTGATTCACGGACCATATTGAATGATTCAATCATGATTCAATCACTCAACATTACCATAATGAATGATTCAATCATGATTCAATCACTCAAAATTACCATAATGAATGATTCAATCTTGATTCAATCACTCAACATTAAAGGGAAGTGTCGACTCCTTTGTCTAACTCCTTTGATTTTGAATGTGCGACTCTAAGATTTTATGAGCGTGATAGGGAGGTCATGCTCTACCTGTGTGCCAATTTGCACATCAGAATACTCTGCTGGTTTGACCTTAAACATATGACCTGCTCTAACTCCTTTGATTTGAAATATGCGACTCTAAGATTTTAGCAGAATGATCACTAGGTCGTGATCTATCTGTGTACCAATTTTGAAGCCAATCCAAATAGTCCGCGAATGTATTTCCGAATGTTAATGTGAATGTGAGGCAATTGGACACGCGTGTTGTTTATTTTGATTATAAAATGATATTTATAATATTTATTATAATTGCAAATTCCAAGTTCCAAAAGTATTAATAACTTTACGTTTCACTTTTTTAAGCGAATAGAACATTTATTTTGATTTTGCATTAGGTATTTTTTTTGTATAAAGCATGATGTGGAATAAAGCGGCGCCGATGCGACAGTGATATTTGGGACATGCGGAGGTCATGCAAATGTTTGTTTATGATTTAGTTTTTGATATGGTATAGCCTAGAAATTAGGAAAAGGTGGGTACCTTTTGATAATTTTTCGTGTGAAAAAGGTGTGCGTGTACTGTGTGGTTTATGAACCAAAGTATGAGTTAGTTACCTTTTCTAAGTATTTAGGTACCTACCCCTAACCCTACCAGTTCCAAGGTATTCACCTAGTTAGGGCTGATTGAACAGTGGCTTTGTGCCCACTGGAGTTGGACACAAAGCCTCACTTTCTTTACGCATAGATGAATTACAGGCTGCAGCTCAGGACACAGAGCTCATATAATTGATCATTAAGTGCCTGGTTTGTCCACAGGGCACAGATGAATGCTGGGCCGCTGGCATATTTTGTGGACAGTTTTTGCTGTTCGACCAAAAAATAATGATTCTTTGAGCAATGAATGATTCAATCAGCCTATTTTCTCTGTATGAATGATTCAATCAGTGACTCAAAACAGGTTTGCGCATGAGGTGAATCGATTCAAGAGTCATTCATTTGAAATAAGAATGATTCAATCAAAAGTAGTCGATTCACATTGAATCATTGACAAGTCTGTTCCGACGCGATATTATAGGAGGGGCTGTAGCTCAAGTGGTAGAGCGCTCGCTTAGCATGTGAGAAGTACGGGGATCGATACCCCGCTGCTCCAATCTTTTTCCGCGGCTCAGCCGAAACTCTCTTGCTTTGTGACCACTTCACGACCGCCACTTCACCTACTCCTTACCCAACCACACGATATAATTTGTTTTATTTCTTACACATTTGATTGTTTAATGAAGTACAATCATCTAAAATCATTCACCCTTCAGTATACCGTTCGAGAGACCGTTCGTAGTCAGACCAGTCATTCCGACGCAACATTATAGGAGGGGCTGTAGCTCAAGTGGTAGATCGATACCCCGCTGCTCCAATCTTTTCCGTGGCTCAGCCGAAACTCTATTTGTGATCACTACACGACCGCCACTGTACCTACTCCTTACCAGACTGGTTATTGATTCGACTCTGATTGAATCGATTGGAATCGTTCTTCAAAATCCCTTGAATCAAAGAAGAATCGATTCACCCCCTGATTTTTTTTTTAATTCATGAATCATGATTGAATCAAAACCCATATAGAAACAAGGCTGATTGAATACAAAAAGCCTGTGCAATGCTATTTCAATGGCGAGTCAAACGTGATTTGATCAAACAAAAATTTATTCTTTGAATCAGAAAGAATCATTTCTCAAAATCCAAAATCCATCCATGAAGCAAACGGCGACTGAATCATTCATATTCCAAAATGAATAGTGATTGAATCCTTCCAAAAATGGTGAATCAATAACCAGTCTGCTCCTTACCCAGCCACACGATCTCATTTGTTTTCTTTCTTGTAAGTTCGATTGTTTAATGAAGAACAATCATCTAAAATAATTCACTCTTCGATCGCTAACAACGGGTACACTACGTGGAAATAGGGGTATGCACGTGCGCACGTGCAGAGGCCTTGTGGGGAGGCTGAGAGGTCCCTAACCACACACCAAATTCGAACACATTCGGCTCAGCCGTTGCGGAGTTTTTGCGATAAAACACTTTTCAATACCCCTCACGAGGCACGTAGCCAGGGTTTTGCTCAGGGGGGGGGGGGGGGCACGTCGGTGGTAGACACAAATTGCGCTCCTCAGAGATATGTTGTTGACAGGGGGAGGGGGAGGAGGGTCGTCAGAGAATCTCATTCTATTTAGGGTATTGTTTTTGCTCAGGGGGGGGGGGGGGGGCATGACCCCGTGCCCCCCCCCCCCCCTCCCTTGGCTACGTCCCTGCCCCTCACGCGCAGTGGTAGTCACCCACGTGAGTTGGCACTGGTCTCACACAGGGTAGGTTGGATCCAGACTTGAAAAAATACATGTTATCGTCGACATGTTCAGCGTAACTCGCCGATTACGCCTACATTTTGGCGCAGTGTCCAGCGTAAATCACTAATGTGCCAACATTTTGGTGCAGCATCCAGCGTAAGCCGCTGATTGCGCCAAAATTTTGGCGCAGCGTCCAGCGTAAATCACTGAATGTGCCAAAATTTTGGCGCAGCGTCCAGCGTAAATCACTGATGCCGAAATTTTGGCACAGCTGTCAGTGCAAATGACCAATTGTGGGCTTGCAAAACAAGGTATTGTAGGCCTAGGACCGATTGTAGGCAGACTGGTTATTGATTCGACTCTGATTGATTCGATTGGAATCGTTCAATCAAAATCCATTGAATCAAAGAAGAATCGATTCACCACCGGATTTGTGTATTCATGAATCATGATTGAATCAAAACCCGCATAGAAACAGGGCTGATTGAATACAAAAGACTGTACAATGCTATTTCAATGGTGAGTCAAACCTGATTTGATCAACAAATGTTTTGATTCTTTGAATCGGAAAGAATCATTTGTCAAAATGGTTATCCATGAATCAAACGGTGACTGAATCATTCATATTCCAAAATGAATCGTGATTGAATCCTTTCAAAAAAGGTGAATCAATAACCAGTCTGATTGTAGGCCTACACAATTTCGGAGCAGCGTCTAGCGCTGCTTAGTCACTGCTGTCTAGTTGTCTTTCTAGTAGCTAACCGATTGTGTCGGAATTTCGGCGCAGCTTCCAGCCCCAGCGGGCCGGTCATAGCCGTTCACCAGCAAGGCCTGGACTATCTGTTAAGAAGCCAACAGTAAAGGATATGTTGACCTGCGCCCCGCTGGGTTCGCTATTCAAACGGGGGGGGGGGGGGGGCAGATTAAGCCCCTCGTTATCTTCCGAACCAGTAACCGCAGCGAGACGCGCAGGGTGGTAATCAAACATTTTCAAAATAAAGTCTCATGTCAGTTCACAGTTGGGTCAAATGTCAAAATTGAGATAAATTAGTTTCGGGGTCATACTTTCCATCCAAAGCCTAACCCACACAATGTTCGCAAAGGACTCTAAAGTAGGAGCCATTTTCACAACCCGACATAGTTCATAAAAGGTCAAGGTCGGGTCATAAAAGGTCCAACTTTGAAATGGATTAATTTAAATAAACAAGGAATGTTTATATACCATTTTGTCTCAGAAATACGGAGGTGACATTTATTTGTCTTATAACTGGTCAATACAAACCCAAAAAGGAATTTCCAAAAAATAATGTCATGAGTATGAGTAGGTAACTTCTACTTAGGGAGTTGCCAAAATGTCAGTCAAAGGAGTGAGTAGGGAATGAGGGAGTTCATAAAAGGTGAGCAGGGAGTCAGGTCAAAAGTAAATATATTGCTTTTAAATTGAGTTTTGGTACCATCCATACTTAGGGCCTGTTCCAGCGCCCTCAACCGGAATAGGTTCTCAACCGGCCGGTTGAGGCGCGGTGGAGTTGAGCACGGGAACGGGCAGTGGAGATCATTCAATTTAGGCGCAAAGCTGGTGAAATTTCGGCGCAAATTTGTGTGCGCCGAATTTCAGCGCATGCTGAGTCACTGAGTTTCCGCCCGGAATCCACACACTACGCTGAGTTCAGCGTAGTGTGTGGATTCTTTCCAGTCTGGGGTTAGATGGGTCTCAGCAAAGAAGAACCTCAGCAAAGAAGACCGCTGTCAATCGGACGTGCGGTTGCAGAGATATCAGGGGGGTGTCATGCCTATCTCCGTAACGTGTCCACCCTGTCCAATAACGTCACGGTACAATGACGTCACACTTACAGTTTACACCAATGGGGTGGCCGAATCGGGAGCGTTCGAGACCGGCGCTGCCGCCATGTTTGGGTAAATGGGCTGGCCTTGACCATATATGGGCATGGACCGCCCACTTTTTGCATACCTCGGTTTGACATCGCCTAGCGGCTCACCTTTACAATTTAGGAGAAAATGACCGAAAAGCGAGCTGTAGAGGACATTTCAATCTATCGTTTAGTGCTTAATTCATCCCGCTGGCACTTAAAGTATTCAAATGGTAGGACGTGAAAGTAGGCCAATTTAACACTATTTGAATAGGGAGCGTGTGACGTCACGTGCCTCTGACGTCACCCCCATTCGCTGCCTACCCCGGACGGGTCTACCTAGTATATAGGGCCTTGCAGAGATATGAGCTTCTCAAAAGCGTCGCCACGGGTCGGGTCGGGCTGCTCATATTCAGATTTGTCCCCTACTCCACGGAAGGACGAGCGAGCGCTCGTAACAAGCACGCTCGCTCGTAACAACTCGGCTCCAACGCTGCTTTGCCCCGTTCTCGCCGTGAGTACCGGACAGCTGTTTCCGTGGTGTAGTGGTTATCACATCCGCCTAACACGCGGAAGGTCCCCGGTTCGATCCCGGGCGGAAACAGTAGTTTTGACTACGGAGGCCACACTTTTTGCCTACGGAGGGCTTTCTTTCGTACACATTTGATTGTTTAACGAAGAAGACCGGTATTTGTCACACCGGGTACATTATCTGACCTTATGTCTGATCACTGACCTGACCTGACCCGCCAGCCGCCGGGCCTGCTGGCGTTCCTGGACTCGGAGGAGTCTGTGCCGGCGGACGACGTGGAGCGGCTCAACACCAGAGACAACCTGCAGCTGGCCAGCGAGCAGGCCGGCCGACCCGTCAACGCCCACCTGCGCATACTCAACCAGCAGATCAGAACCGCAGAGAAGTTCGTCGAGAAACATGTCGAGGTGGGTGTGCTGGTATGGCTTGTAATTTGTATCACACTGGTTTCCAGTGGCGGTGTTGATGCAATTTTTTCAAGTTTGATTGTTCATTATCATTTAGTGTTTACCATCTCTTATTTGATTGGGCCTTATATACTCCGTGCGTCATATATCAATAATGCAATTATAAGGGCGAACGAGGTGGCGTATTATGAATATTGCATAAGGAAATGAATCAAGCTGTAAGCTTTCACATATCATTGAAAATCTTTTGGCATGTTCATTCTAAACTTACCGACTTTGAATTGGAAACGTCCGTGTTATTTTCCGGTATTTCCAGTGTCTACATGGGCCGCAATGATTTATGTGTACGTACTGATGCCACCCTACTTGGTCGCTGACCCCCTCCCGTCCCTCCCGTCACCAGGTGGCGCTGCAACATTGGCGCACCAGGATGGGTTACGAGAAAACCACCGAGGACAAGGTACGGGAGCGTCCGGTGGTGCTGCGCCGCCGCCGCGAGCGGGTCAAATCGGAGAAAAACTGGCGGCTCTTCTACTACCAGTTCAACCGCGACCACGCACTGCCACACCTCATCTGGAACTTCAAGGTACAGCCGGCCCGGGTGTGGGAGGATAGGCAGGATGTGTATAACGTGAGGGTGACGTGCTGATCAAAGCGACCAAATGGAGGACTCGGCTGTAATTGTGACATAAGGTAACAGGGGCTGTTATATTGACGAGCTACGCCTCCGACGCGTTTTAGTGGCATCTCAAGTTGTCCGACAATCTGTCTCAGGATGTAGGATGTATCTGTCTCAGGTGCAGGTCATTTGGAAGTGAATGGCGCTGTCGATTAGTTGATGTTGCATGTGCCACGTATCTATCCGTGTTTGGTATACTCCGTGCTGCCGCCGACAGGCGCGGGGAAGCTGCGGGAAGGGTTTCTTCTCGTTGTCTGTGGTGTAACCTTCAGGCGTGATCTTGGTTCCCATAGTCTGAGAAGGAGCGGCCTAGTTGTGTAGTGTACGTGTTCCACGACTCCTTGTTGTCTCCGACAGACGCGGGAGGAGTTACGGGAGGCGCTGGAGAACGAGATGCGAAACTTCAGCACGGACAGAGACCTGGGCGGCAGCGTCGACATCTCCTGGAACCACGCCGAGTTCGAGGTTAGAGGGACACCGGGACGAGGCGGCCGTGGCCCGTGGGTGAGCAGGATGGATCAGTGGGTACATGGACAGTGGCGTGAGATCGCACGAAGTTGTCCTGCGTTGTGAAGCTGATGTCCTGAAGAGATCATTAACCAGCTACCCACCGTTAGAACCCCCGCGCGCTGACACCCGCCGCCTCCCCGTCCGCAGGTGCAGTACCATTGTCTGCAGGATGAGATCCAGATCGGGGACTACTACCTCTTGACCTGACCCGCCGCCTCCCCGTCCGCAGGTGCAGTACCATTGTCTGCAGGATGAGATCCAGATCGGGGACTACTACCTCTTGACCTGACCCGCCGCCTCCCCGTCCGCAGGTGCAGTACCACTGTCTGCAGGATGAGATCCAGATTGGGGACTACTACCTACGCCTGCTGCTGGAGCAGGACGAGGCGCGGCAGCTTAATGACTCTCCTATACGCAAGTCGTGAGTGTGCTTCCTGCTTTTGCTAGACTTCTACTGAACCGGAGAGATTTGTGCCGGCGGTACCTGTGCGGCGAGACGCAGGATTTGACAACTTGGGTGTTCAGGTCTTTTAAAAGCTTCCAAACTGTAATAGAAAGTAAGATAAGTAATGCCTGCAACGGTGAAGTAACTTGGTTTACGACATCTTCATTTTCGTTTATTGGTGATTTGCCGCTGTCGTTCTTGTTTAATTCCCCTTTCCTGACCTGACAAATGGTGTCTCCAATGTGACACTGTACCCTGACGTGCGTCTGACGTGACCGCCACCGTCGTCTGCCACAGTTTCGAGTTCTTCAGCGACCTATACCACCGGTTCCTGCTGACGCCGAAGGTGGCCATGAAGTGCATGTGTCTCCAGGCGATGGCCATCGTGTACGGCCGGCACCACGAGGAGATCGGACACTTCTCCGACACCAAGTACATCGTCAGCATGCTGGAGAGGGTGAGTGGGGCACGCCGGGCGGGGCATACGCTGCAGGGACGACACGAAGGCGCTGAGCTGGAGACGAACAAGTTAAATGGTGCTGGGCTGTTTTTAGGCACGTTGGAACAGACTGAACGAATGCTATGTATTCAACGCTGGTTTTAGCCGCTTTTATCCAACAGAGTTTATGCGAGGTTTGAAAATCGCCGCTGTTTTATCTATATTGTCTTGTTCCTATCTCTGGTTGGCAGCTATGCTCCCTGATTGGCCACTGACCTGTCTCCCGATTCCTGATTGGCCACTGACCTGTCTCCCGATCCCTGATTGGCCACTGACCTGTCTCCCGATCCCTGATTGGCCACTGACCTGTCTCCCGATCCCTGATTGGCCACTGACCCGTCTCCCGATCCCTGATTGGCCACTGACCTGTCTCCCGATCCCTGATTGGCCACTAACCTGTCTCCCGATCCCTGATTGGCCACTGACCTGTCTCCCGATCCCTGATTGGCCACTGACCTGTCCCCCGGTCCCTGATTGGTCACTGACCTGTCTCCCGATCCCTGATTGGCCACTGACCTGTCTCCCGATCCCTGATTGGCCACTGACCTGTCTCCCGATCCCTGATTGGCCACTGACCTGTCTCCCGATCCCTGCTTGGCCACTGACCTGTCTCCCGAGCTCTGATTGGCCGCTAACCAGTCTCCCGGCCTCTGGTCTTCAGTGCACGGACCGCGCGGAGCGGGACCGTCTGATCCTGTTCATCAGTAAGCTGATCCTGAACCAGCGGAACGTCAAGGACGTGCTGGACGCCGGCGGTGTGAAGGTGCTGGCCGACCTGGTGACGCTCTCACACCTGCACACATCCAGGTGGGTCATGTTCACTTCCAGGTTGATCCTGTTCATGTCATGTTACACCTGAACACATCCAGGCTGGTCATGTTCACCTCCTGGTGGGTCATGGTCACCTCCTGGTGGGTCATGTTCACCTGGTGGAACATACCCAGGGAGTTGTTTGTGGGACAATGGAGGTCGCACAGTTTTACGTTTCGTATTCACACATATGAAGCGGCGATACCCCACAAGTAAAACAAAAACGGAAAACGAACGGATTGTCCTTTTGATGTATGTTTATTTTTAATAGTTCTCGAATTGGCCCACATTATGAGTTGTTTATCGTCATGGTTCTCGAATTGACTCGAATTCATATACAAATATCGTTACCTTTCTGCAGAGCTTACGTGCCGACCCAGTCGAACGTGATCGAGTACGGCGAGGGGGACGCGGAGAGCGGCGAGCGGGAGTGGTACTTCAAGCCGGCCGACGGGGACAAGCAGGACCGGCAGGGACCGTACAGCTTCAAAGAGGTGAGGAACGCTTCGCACGGCCGGGAGGCGCTGCCAGTTCTGTACCGTGTACTGTACGGTGCAGTCGGAGGATCTTTCCGCAGCAGATGAGCCATAGTGGCTGCTTTAGTGGTGCTTGGTGGACATTTTGAGGTCTATTGGAGTAATTTTAACGTGGCGAACGTGCCTTCACTGCTGCTACCCCCTCGCTCGTGACGACGTTCCACTCGATGCCTCTGGACACATACCTACCTACGTACCACTATGGCATGCAGTAGTTGTTCTATGTGATGAAACACTGCTACTCCGTGCTTCGTGCGGGCTCTTATATGCATCTTGGCGGCGGTCGTGTAGTGAACACAAAGCAATAGTTTCGGCTGAGCCACGGAAAAAGATTGGAGCAGCGGGGTATCGATCCCCGTACTTCTCACATGCTAAGCGAGCGCTCTACCACTTGAGCTACAGCCCCTCCTGGACGACTGTGTCTAAATGACCGGTGTGACTACGAACGGTCTAGTAAGTGTGATACGCCGCTCCCCCGGACCTATGTGCTGCCCGTGGGTTACCCATGAGTGAGTGCCGCCTGTGAGTGACACACCTTACCGTCCGGCAGATGCGCGCCTTCTGGGAGGATGGCACGCTGACGGCGCGCTCGCGCTGCTGGGCGCAGGGAATGGACGGCTGGCGCAGTCTGCAGGCGGTGCCGCAGCTGCGTTGGACCCTGCTGGCCGCCGGGCAGGCCGTACTCAACGAGACCGACATGGCCGTCACCATCCTCAACATCTTCATCACCATGTGTGGTTACTACCCCAGCCGGTGAGACGGCGGACAGGGATCGGTATCTGGGCAGCGAGTGTCCGACGGACGGACCGATTGCAATGGTAGCTCTGATTAGTTGTGTACTTGTTTGTCACCATGTTACGCTGTAACGCCGCGTGACGTGTGACGCTGACGTGTGATCTCAGGTGATGCCGTGTGACGCTGTGTGACATTCTGTAACCCCATGTGACACTATGTCGTCCCTCCCCAGTGACGCGGACGGTTCCGTGGTCCGGCCTCTCCTCGTGTGACGCCATGTGACACTATGTCGTCCCTCCCCAGTGACGCGGACGGTTCCGTGGTCCGGCCTCTCCTCGTGTGACGCCATGTGACACTATGTCGTCCCTCCCCAGTGACGCGGACGGTTCCGTGGTCCGGCCTCTCCTCGTGTGACGCCATGTGACACTATGTCGTCCCTCCCCAGTGACGCGGACGGCTCTGTGGTCCGGCCTCTCCTCGTGTGACCCCATGTGACACTATGTCGTCCCTCCCCAGTGACGCGGACGGTTCCGTGGTCCGGCCTCTCCTCGTGTGACGCCATGTGACACTATGTCGTCCCTCCCCAGTGACGCGGACGGTTCCGTGGTCCGGCCTCTCCTCGTGTGACGCCATGTGACACTATGTCGTCCCTCCCCAGTGACGCGGACGGTTCCGTGGTCCGGCCTCTCCTCGTGTGACGCCATGTGACACTATGTCGTCCCTCCCCAGTGACGCGGACGGTTCCGTGGTCCGGCCTCTCCTCGTGTGACGCCATGTGACACTATGTCGTCCCTCCCCAGTGACGCGGACGGTTCCGTGGTCCGGCCTCTCCTCGTGTGACGCCATGTGACACTATGTCGTCCCTCCCCAGTGACGCGGACGGTTCCGTGGTCCGGCCTCTCCTCGTGTGACGCCATGTGACACTATGTCGTCCCTCCCCAGTGACGCGGACGGTTCCGTGGTCCGGCCTCTCCTCGTGTGACGCCATGTGACACTATGTCGTCCCTCCCCAGTGACGCGGACGGTTCCGTGGTCCGGCCTCTCCTCGTGTGACGCCATGTGACACTATGTCGTCCCTCCCCAGTGACGCGGACGGTTCCGTGGTCCGGCCTCTCCTCGTGTGACGCCATGTGACACTATGTCGTCCCTCCCCAGTGACGCGGACGGTTCCGTGGTCCGGCCTCTCCTCGTGTGACGCCATGTGACACTATGTCGTCCCTCCCCAGTGACGCGGACGGTTCCGTGGTCCGGCCTCTCCTCGTGTGACGCCATGTGACACTATGTCGTCCCTCCCCAGTGACGCGGACGGTTCCGTGGTCCGGCCTCTCCTCGTGTGACGCCATGTGACACTATGTCGTCCCTCCCCAGTGACGCGGACGGTTCCGTGGTCCGGCCTCTCCTCGTGTGACGCCATGTGACACTATGTCGTCCCTCCCCAGTGACGCGGACGGTTCCGTGGTCCGGCCTCTCCTCGTGTGACGCCATGTGACACTATGTCGTCCCTCCCCAGTGACGCGGACGGTTCCGTGGTCCGGCCTCTCCTCGTGTGACGCCATTTGACACTATGTCGTCCCTCCCCAGTGACGCGGACGGTTCCGTGGTCCGGCCTCTCCTCGTGTGACGCCATGTGACACTATGTCGTCCCTCCCCAGTGACGCGGACGGTTCCGTGGTCCGGCCTCGCCTCGTGTGACGCCATGTGACACTATGTCGTCCCTCCCCAGTGACGCGGACGGTTCCGTGGTCCGGCCTCTCCTCGTGTGACGCCATGTGACACTATGTCGTCCCTCCCCAGTGACGCGGACGGTTCCGTGGTCCGGCCTCTCCTCGTGTGACGCCATGTGACACTATGTCGTCCCTCCCCAGTGACGCGGACGGTTCCGTGGTCCGGCCTCTCCTCGTGTGACGCCATGTGACACTATGTCGTCCCTCCCCAGTGACGCGGACGGCTCTGTGGTCCGGCCTCTCCTCGTGTGACCCCATGTGACACTATGTCGTCCCTCCCCAGTGACGCGGACGGTTCCGTGGTCCGGCCTCTCCTCGTGTGACGCCATGTGACACTATGTCGTCCCTCCCCAGTGACGCGGACGGTTCCGTGGTCCGGCCTCTCCTCGTGTGACGCCATGTGACACTATGTCGTCCCTCCCCAGTGACGCGGACGGTTCCGTGGTCCGGCCTCTCCTCGTGTGACGCCATGTGACACTATGTCGTCCCTCCCCAGTGACGCGGACGGTTCCGTGGTCCGGCCTCTCCTCGTGTGACGCCATGTGACACTATGTCGTCCCTCCCCAGTGACGCGGACGGCTCTGTGGTCCGGCCTCTCCTCGTGTGACCCCATGTGACACTATGTCGTCCCTCCCCAGTGACGCGGACGGTTCCGTGGTCCGGCCTCTCCTCGTGTGACGCCATGTGACACTATGTCGTCCCTCCCCAGTGACGCGGACGGTTCCGTGGTCCGGCCTCTCCTCGTGTGACGCCATGTGACACTATGTCGTCCCTCCCCAGTGACGCGGACGGTTCCGTGGTCCGGCCTCTCCTCGTGTGACGCCATGTGACACTATGTCGTCCCTCCCCAGTGACGCGGACGGTTCCGTGGTCCGGCCTCTCCTCGTGTGACGCCATGTGACACTATGTCGTCCCTCCCCAGTGACGCGGACGGTTCCGTGGTCCGGCCTCTCCTCGTGTGACGCCATGTGACACTATGTCGTCCCTCCCCAGTGACGCGGACGGTTCCGTGGTCCGGCCTCTCCTCGTGTGACGCCATGTGACACTATGTCGTCCCTCCCCAGTGACGCGGACGGTTCCGTGGTCCGGCCTCTCCTCGTGTGACGCCATGTGACACTATGTCGTCCCTCCCCAGTGACGCGGACGGTTCCGTGGTCCGGCCTCTCCTCGTGTGACGCCATGTGACACTATGTCGTCCCTCCCCAGTGACGCGGACGGTTCCGTGGTCCGGCCTCTCCTCGTGTGACGCCATGTGACACTATGTCGTCCCTCCCCAGTGACGCGGACGGTTCCGTGGTCCGGCCTCTCCTCGTGTGACGCCATGTGACACTATGTCGTCCCTCCCCAGTGACGCGGACGGTTCCGTGGTCCGGCCTCTCCTCGTGTGACGCCATGTGACACTATGTCGTCCCTCCCCAGTGACGCGGACGGTTCCGTGGTCCGGCCTCTCCTCGTGTGACGCCATGTGACACTATGTCGTCCCTCCCCAGTGACGCGGACGGTTCCGTGGTCCGGCCTCTCCTCGTGTGACGCCATGTGACACTATGTCGTCCCTCCCCAGTGACGCGGACGGTTCCGTGGTCCGGCCTCTCCTCGTGTGACGCCATGTGACACTATGTCGTCCCTCCCCAGTGACGCGGACGGTTCCGTGGTCCGGCCTCTCCTCGTGTAACCCCATGTGACACTATGTCGTCCCTCCCCAGTGACGCGGACGGTTCCGTGGTCCGGCCTCTCCTCGTGTGACGCCATGTGACGGTGTTATATCCCTCCCCAGTGACGCGGACGGCTCTGTGATCCGGCTTCTCCTCGTGTGACGCCATGTGACGGTGTTATATCCCTCCCCAGTGACGCGGACGGCTCTGTGATCCGGCTTCTCCTCGTGTGACGCCATGTGACGGTGTTATATCCCTCCCCAGTGACGCGGACGGCTCTGTGATCCGGCTTCTCCTCGTGTGACGCCATGTGACGGTGTTATATCCCTCCCCAGTGACGCGGACGGCTCTGTGATCCGGCTTCTCCTCGTGTGACGCCATGTGACGCCATGTGACGCCATGTGACGGTGTTATATCCCTCCCCAGTGACGCGGACGGCTCTGTGATCCGGCTTCTCCTCGTGTGACGCCATGTGACGGTATTATATCCCTCCCCAGTGACGCGGACGGCTCTGTGATCCGGCTTCTCCTCGTGTGACGCCGTGTGACGGTGTTATATCCCTCCCCAGTGACGCGGACGGCTCTGTGATCCGGCTTCTCCTCGTGTGACGCCATGTGACGGTGTTATATCCCTCCCCAGTGACGCGGACGGCTCTGTGATCCGGCCCCTGCCCCGTGTGAAGCGGCTCCTCTCTGAGCCCTCCTGCCTGCCACACATCGTCCAGCTGCTGCTCACGTTCGACCCGATCCTGGTGGAGAAGGTGGCCACGCTGCTCGCCGCCGTGGTGAAGGTAGGTCACCGACACAGAGGGAGGTGGGGCACCGCCAACTTATGTATCCGGCACACGGGAGGGAGGGCTTTGCTAAATGCTCACGTCGTCCAGTTAGGGTGAATTGGACAGTGAGGTGGATTAAAACCTGCTCTAGTCACTAGCCTGACTGCAGACGTCGACAAATAGCTCAAATTCCGCCTGCCGGTGAAGTTTACCCGGTGTGCTCGAGGAATGTATACGTTTATCTTAGAGGTCTCAGGCTGCTAAGTTATACTTTTAGTCGTAGTAGTCATGATTCAACAGAATATCCTCAGCGGATGTTTGACGCGTTTCTTATGTTGTTCAGGATAACCCGGTATCGTCCAAGATGTACCTGACGGGCGTGTACTTCTTCATCCTGATGTACACGGGCTCCAATGTGCAGCCGATCGCCAAGTTCCTGCAGCTGACGCACATTACACAGGCATTCCGATCGGAGGAGGTGAGATGGGGTGTAAGATGCTGGCCAGGACGTGGGGTGGGGTGAGGGCTGTGGTGCCACGGTGTTGGCTGGTGTGACGCACATCACGCAGGCGTTCCGATCGGAGGAGGTGAGATGGGGTGTATGATGCTGGCCAGGACGTGGGGTGGGGTGAGGGCTGTGGTGCCACGGTGTTGGCTGGTGTGACGCACATCACGCAGGCGTTCCGATCGGAGGAGGTGAGATGGGGTGTAAGATGCTGGCCAGGACGTGGGGTGGGCTGAGGGCTGTGGTGCCACGGTGTTGGCTGGTGTGACGCACATCACCCAGGCGTTCCGATCGGAGGAGGTGAGATGGGGTGTAAGATGCTGGCCAGGACGTGGGGTGGGCTGAGGGCTGTGGTGCCACGGTGTTGGCTGGTGTGACGCACATCACGCAGGCGTTCCGATCGGAGGAGGTGAGATGGGGTGTAAGATGCTGGCCAGGACGTGGGGTGGGCTGAGGTGCCACGGTGTTGGCTGGTGTGACGCACATCACGCAGGCGTTCCGATCGGAGGAGGTGAGATGGGGTGTAAGATGCTGGCCAGGACGTGGGGTGGGGTGAGGGCTGAGGTGCCACGGTGTTGGCTGGTGTGACGCACATCACACGGGCTTTCCGACCCGAGCCCCGAGGAGGTGAGCGGTAAGAGTCTGGCTGTAGTGTGCGAGCTCAGGTGCTGATTATGGGAGGCCGGCTCCCGAAGCCGGTGCTCACGGACGCACGCGATGGGACCGCGCAGCCTGAGAAAGACCGCGCACGGGACCGCGCAGCCAGAGAAAGACCTGGCTACCCTGGCGGAGGACGGGCCGCGACCGGATGGTACAGGGAGCTGATGGACCCGCCACCAATCGCCAATATGGACAGGGTAACAGCCGTCCATGTGCACCAGACGCGGACGGATCAACGTCCGTGATTAACGTCCGTGATCAACGTCCGTGAGCAACGTCCGTGATCATCGTCCGTGATCAACGTCCGTGATCAACGTCCGTGATCAACGTCCGTGATCAACGTCCGTGATCAACGCCCGTGATCAACGTCCATGATCAACGTCCGTGATCAACGTCCGTGATCAACGTCCGTGATCAACGTCCGTGATTAACGTCCGTGATCAACGCCCGTGATCAACGTCCGTGATTAACGTCCGTGATCAACGTCCGTGATCAACGTCCGTGATCAACGTCCGTGATCAACGTCCGTGATCAACGTCCGTGATTAACGTCCGTGATCAACGTCCGTGATCAATGTCCGTGATCAACGTCCGTGATCAACGTCCGTGATCAAAGTCCGTGATCAAAGTCCGTGATCAACGTCCGTGATCAACGTCCGTGATCAACGTCCGTGATCAACGGAGCGGCTCCGACCAGTTTCTTCACGAAATCTGTCGCAACCCGTCCCCCAGCTGCCCCCAATGCCGTGACACCGACTGTAAGGCAGCAATGGGCCCGCTGTGTGGCGAGGGGGCGGACACACCCTGACACATACTGATGACCTGCGCGGGGCTGATGGGGCTTCGGCTCCGCCCCCCCCCCCCCCCGCCATCGGTAACATCCTACTGACGCCCGAGGAGGTTCGGCGCAGCGACGTGGTGGCAGCCTTGGTGGCCGCGTTCAGGGTTCTCCAGGGCCGTTAGGCTACGCCGCTGGGAGTGCCCGCGGCCGGAGGGTACAACACCAACAACGCACGCGATGACGCCGTCGACGTGCATCAACTGCGAGCGGGTCACTGGAGCTATTTCCATAGGATCGGCCGTCATTCGACTCGGGGGACTGGCAGCAGTGAGGCGACCTCGCGTGCCCGGCGGCGCGCTGTCGGGTATCAGGGGTGTCGAGAGGAACCTGATACGCCGGTCACGTGATGCTGAGGTGACGCTGAGGTGACCCTGCTTGGCGGGCACACGACTCCGCATCTTCGAGACCATGTACCCGGACCCGACGCAACTGCGAGACGGCGGGGCCGTGGCGGCCTTGGCCCGCGGCTACCTGTTCCACCGAGAGCCTCTGGGCTACGGTCGGCCGTAGACGACCCGAGGAGAACACAACAGCTCAGGTGTTACGTCGCTAGCTAGTGTTGCAGTGGAAGTAATGGTGGGTGGACGGGGTGACGGCTGAGGTGCACCGCCGCTTTGGAGTGGCAGTTTTTGAATATCTCAAATATATTGATAGAATATTATATATTTCGAGCATCGAATACTTTGGAATCGCCATTAAATCCTTGTTTGAGTTGTATTACCAACGTATTGCGAGGATACACTTTTGCCAGATCTGTCGGTTTTGTTAATCTAGTCCAGTGGTTCAGGTATACTCAGCCGCATGTTCTTGGCACTGCTGCTGCAGCGTGCCGCCAGGCGTCGCTCTGACTGTCTGTGCCTCGCTCCGCTGCAGAGCGGCAGTGACCTGCTGCAGCGTCTGTTCTTGGCACTGCTGCTGCAGCGTGCCGCCGGGCGTCGTTCTGACCGTCTGTATCTCGCTCCGCTGCAGAGCGGCAGTGACCTGCTGCAGCGTGCCGCCGGGCGTCGTTCTGACTGTCTGTATCTCGCTCCGCTGCAGAGCGGCAGTGACCTGCTGCAGCGTGCCGCCAGGCGTCGCTCTGACTGTCTGTGCCTCGCTCCGCTGCAGAGCGGCAGTGACCTGATGCAGCGTGCCGCCGGGCGTCGTTCTGACCGTCTGTATCTCGCTCCGCTGCAGAGCGGCAGTGACCTGCTGCAGCGTGCCGCCGGGCGTCGTTCTGACCGTCTGTATCTCGCTCCGCTGCAGAGCGGCAGTGACCTGATGCAGCGCAGCATCCTGGGTCAGCTGGTGCCCGAGGCCATGGTCTGCTACCTGCACAACTATGGAGCCGAGAAGTTCGCCCAGATCTACCTCGGGGAGTTCGACACGCCCGAGGTCATCTGGAACAACGAGATGAGGTGAGGCACGAGGTCATCTGGAACAAGAGATGAGGTGAGGCACGAGGTCATCTGGAACAATGAGGTGAGGTGAGGCACGAGGTCATCTGGAACGACGAGATGAGGTGAGGCACGAGGTCATCTGGAACAACGAGATGAGGTGAGGCACGAGGGCATCTGTAACAACGAGATGAGGTGAGGCACGAGGTCATCTGGAACAACGGGATGAGGTGAGGCACCAGGTCATCTGGAACAACGAGATAAGGTGAGGCACCAGGTCATCTGGAACAACGATATGAGGTGAGGCACCAGGTCATCTGGAACAACGAGATGAGGTGAGGCACCAGGTCATCTGGAACAACGAGATGAGGTGAGGCACGATGTCATCTGGAACAACGAGGTGAGGTGAGGTGAGGCACGAGGTCATCTGGAACAACGAGATGAGGTGAGGCACGAGGTCATCTGGAACAACGAGGTGAGGCACGAGGTCATCTGGAACAACGAGGTGAGGTGAGGAACGAGGTCATCTGGAACAACGAGATGAGGTGAGACACGAGGTCATCTGGAACAACGAGATGAGGTGAGGAACGAGGTCATCTGGAACAACGAGATGAGGTGAGGCACGAGGTCATCTGGAACAACGAGGTGAGGTGAGGCACGATGTCATCTGGAACAACGAGGTGAGGTGAGGTGAGGCACGAGGTCATCTGGAACAACGAGATGAGGTGAGGCTACCTGTAAATTACCTGAATGACGAGACGTGCGCAGGTGAGACGACCGCGGGGAGATTGGTAGCGTGATTACTTAGCTCCTAGAACAATGTGGCTGTTATACACGGTATTCACACATGTTACTCACCATCCTTCTGCTTGCCTTTGGACGGTACTGTTTGTAATTTTACAGCGCTATAGACCAAACCATGCCATGTTACCAGTCAGCCTGCCTGCTAGCTGACCTCTCGGTCATGGCCGACCGTCCCTGTACTGTACTAGTCACTGACGTGATGTCCGCCGTCACTGACGTGATGTCCGCCGTCACTGACGTGATGTCCGCCGTCACTGACGTGATGTCCGCAGTCACTGACGTGGTATGCACCGCCACTGACGTGGTGTCCGCCGTTAATGATGTGATTTCCGCCGTCACTGACGTGGTGTCCGCCGTCACTGACGTGTCGTCCGCCGTTACTGACGTGGTATTCGCCGTCACTGACGCGGTGTCCGCCATCACTGACGCGATGCCCGCCGTCACTGGCGTGGTGTCCGCCGTCACTGACGCGGTGTCCACCGCCACTGACGTGATGTCCGCCGTCACTGACGCGGTGTCCGCCGTCACTGACGTGGTGTTCGCCGTCACTGACGTGGTGTCCGCCATCACTGGCGCTGTGTCCGCCGTCACTGACGTGCTGTCCGCCGTCACTGACGTGGTGTCCGCCATCACTGGCGCTGTGTCCGCCGTCACTGACGTGGTGTCCGCCGTCACTGACGCGGTGTCCGCCGTCACTGACGTGGTGTACTAGTCACTGACGCGGTGTCCGCCGTCCTCGCCTCCGCCCGTGATATGCAGGAAGATGATGATCGGCCGGATCGCGGCGCACCTGGCCGACTTCTCCCCCCGTCTGCGCTCCAACACGCGCGCCATCTACCAGTACTGCCCGATGCCGCACGTGACGTACCCGCAGCTGGAGGCCGAGCTGTTCTGCAGCATCTTCTACCTGCGCCACCTCTGCGACACGGCCCAGTTCCCCGACTGGCCCATCGGCGACCCGGTGAGACCACTCTCCTTGAAATATTTCAAGCATACACTTTTCAAGACATGTGTCTGTTTTGTCTGTTCAGTGAAGTGGTTTAGCATTGCTTAGCACTCAGTATGTTGTTGTTGGCACCGCTGCTACAGTGCCATAAGATCGTGCGGATACTTTGGAAACACCTTTTCAACACGGACATCTACCAGGGTTGCAAGTGTTGATCGCCGAAGACATCTTCCGAGTTTGTAGCGACAAGCGTAGTCTCTTTTGTTTTGATCTTACCTATATCGAAATGTATCAGCTGGCTTGTTCGTTCACATGCGCAAATTGACCTAATGAGCCCTTAAACCCCAAGAAATAAACCAATATTGACAGCTATCCTACTTTCTTTCGGTCTTATCTGTGCGATTGCCTTTGACCATCCCGTCCGTTTCCGTCCTGTCGTCTCCCGTCCCCTGAAGTCTGACCTCCGTTTTGACTGTGCCCCTTCAGGTGGCGCTGCTGAAGGACGTGCTGCTCGCCTGGAAGCGGGAGGTGGAGAAGAAGCCCCCCAGCATGTCTGTGGATGACGCGCTCGCCGTCCTCGGCCTCGAGCCCGGACAGAGCCACGACCAGAACCACGTGCGCAAGGCCTACTTCCGACTGGCGCAGAAGTACCACCCGGACAAAAACCCTGACGGCAGAGTAAGCGAAACCCACTGACGCGGCGGGGTTAACGAAGGAGCTTCACTGCGTGCGTGGACAGATATTCAGAGCGGAAGAAAATGGGGCTGGTTGAGATATAATTATAGTCTCATAGATCAGCTTTAGAGATGACGATGTTCTTTTGTTCGCCTTCTTATAAGATGTAGATGCTTACATAGGATACATTCAACTGTCGCGTGCTTCACTGCGCTGCAATCGTGCCTACTCCTCGTGTGTTGTGTGAAGCGATATTCAGACATGTGGCAGAACGCCTACCTGCACATAGCATATACGTGACGCTTGTTCACATCTACGACATCATCATCTACATCATCATCTACATCATCATCTACATCATCATCTACATCATCATCTACATCATCATCTACATCATCTGTGTCTCTTGTGCCGGGATCTCACCGGCCTGCTGTCCGTCTTCTGTCACCAGGATAAGTTTGAGGAGGTGAACCGGGCGTACGAGTTCCTCTGCAGTCGGTCAGCGCGCACCGTGGACGGCCCCGATCCACACAACATCGTGCTGATCCTGAGGACACAGAGTATCCTGTTCTCCCGATACGGAGACGGTGAGTGTGTTGAGAGAACCCGCACAACATCGTGCTGATCCTGAGGACACAGAGTATCCTGTTCTCCCGATACGGAGACGGTGAGTGTTCTGAGAGGACCCGCACAACATCGTGCTGATCCTGAGGACACAGAGCATCCTGTTTTCCCGATACGGAGACGGTGAGTGCTCTATGCCAGACGACCCTGGCAGCAAAATACTTTACAAAAATGGGCGCCGTATGACCTTATTAGTCGGTGCGTCCATACTCCATAAACCCCAATCATCATCACTTTACAAAACACTTTGGTAAACTTCGTTCCTTGTGGATTTATGACTTATGTATCGCCTCTACGCGTGCATCTCTCGCAACACCTAAATTATTCATCGGTGATGAGTGGAATATGCTGCTGTCAGACAAATGCTCCGTTCCATCGCGGCCTGGCGTCTGACCTGACCTGTGATGTTGACTCTGACACCTGGCATCCTATTTTGACACGCCCTGCCATCTTACACCTTACGCCGACAGCTTGCCCTGGCACCTGCTGCCACCTGCCGGCGCCTAGGACTCCGTCCTGACACGTCCTGACGTATCTGACTCATCTGACCCCCCCCCCCCCCCGGACAGACTAGTTGCGTCCGTGCAAGTACGCCGGCTACCCGTTGGCACCTGACGTCCCTCCCTGACACACCTGACACACCTGACACACCTGACACACCTGACACACCTGACACACCTGACACACCTGACACACCTCACACACCTCACACACCTCACACACCTCACACACCTCACACACCTCACACACCAAACACACCTCACACACCAAACACACCAAACACACCAAACACACCTCACACACCTCACACACCTCACACACCAGACACACCTCACACACCTCACACACCTGACACACCTGACACACCTGACACACCTGACACACCTGACACACCTGACACACCTCACACACGTCCTGACACCTGACCTCCCACCGTCAGAGCTGCGGCCGTACAAGTACGCTGGCTATCCGATGCTGGTGGCCACCATCCGGATGGAGACGGAGGACGACCAGCTGTTCAGCAAGGCGGCCCCGCTGCTGTCGGCCGCCGCTGAGGTGGCCTACTACACGGTCCGCTGCTCCGCACTCAACGCCGAGGAGCTGCGGCGAGAGAGAGGACTCGAGGTACGGTAAAGATTAAAGTGCTTGAGGCAAGGCAACGGCCGTAATGATTGCCTCATGAGCAGCCGGTTTACTTTTCTTGTTATGCCAGCTGCCGAATAATCATGTGAGCTTCTACGACATCATCAATGTCGATGTTGTCAATGTTCTGACATCCTGTGCGCCTCTCCGTGGCTCCCGCTTCCCACCGTGACCCTTGTATCTCTGCGCCCCACTACAGCTGCTGCAGACGGCGTACAACCGTTGCTGCTCGGTGCTCTCCAAGTCGTCGCGGCCGGACGACGTGGCCGTCCAGGTGTGCTCGCACGTGTCACGCTGCTACACGGTGGCCGCGCAGTTCCAGCAGTGTCGGGACAAGCTGATCGAGATGCCGCAGATCATCCAGGACCTCTGCCGCGTGCTCTACTACAAGGTGAGGCGGGGTCGGGTGGTAAGGGAAGACACGGTGCAGGGACCTCGTGGTCGGATGGTGACGCTGGTATCGTTTTACCGTGCCAGCAGTCTTGAGCTGGTTTTATTTGACTTCTGGACGACTGGTAACGACAGTTGTGATTCAATGATCCCAATTTGTGCACAACTGCTGACGATCGTTTGACCCCTGTCGATCGTTTGACCTCGCGTCTGATCTAACCAGACTTAGTGGCTTACCCCCCTGGATCTGATGTCTTACCACCGCTATCGCACCTGTCTTCGGACCTACCATGTGACCTGCCGCCTGACCTGACATCTGACCTCTCGTGTGCCTCCCTGCCGTAGCGTCTGACCCGGCTGTGCGTGATCGGCGTGGAGTGCTTGTCGTCTGACCCCTCTCTGACTCTCCCGCAGCGTCTGACCCGGCTGTGCGTGATCGGCGTGGAGTGCGTCTCTGCGTTCGCGGCCGACTCGATCCTGCAGCTGCACATGATGCAGGCCGGCGTGCTCTGGCACCTGCTGCTCTTCCTCTTCTACTACGACTTCACCCTGGACGAGGGAGGAGTGGAGAAGACAGAGAGCTCCAATCAACAGGTCTGTTGCCAGGCTGAGACGGTGCGCTTGGTTTGTGTGTGTTGAAGGAGGGGGACAGGAGCAATTATTCATTTGTTGACCCTGGTTTTACTTCGTCATGCATACAAAACAACGCAACTGCAAAAATGATTACGTTACCTAGCATCCAAACATTAGCTACATTTTCGACAAGGACGATGTGACGTTATACAACTTGTATGACACGAGCTTCTAACTACGCGGATTTGTCGTATTGGCATTTTCCTCAGAGTAAATGTATCATGATATTCATCTGTTTTTATACGTGCTTGGAAAACCTGATGTGACATTTAAGATGCCCAAGTGTGTAGATCCGGTCTCAGTGCTGAAGGTGGTGCCCTGACATCGCTGTCCTCTGTGCTCGGTATGCGGCAGGAGGCGGCCAACACGCTAGCCAAGAAGTCTCTGCTTGCGCTGGCTCGGCTGGCCGGCTACCTGACCGGAGGTGACGAGACTCCGCCCAACAAGGCCATCGATGCAGCGCTGATGGCCATGCTGACTCCGCACCTGGTGCACCTGCTGCGCCAGTACAAACTCACCGAGGTCAGTACCGTACTACAAACTCACCGAGGTCAGTACAAACTCACCGAGGTCAGTACTGTACTACAAACTCACCGAGGTCAGTACCGCACTGCTGTGCCAGTACAAACTCACCGAGATCAGTACTGTACTACAAACTCACCGAGGTCAGTACCGCACTGCTGTGCCAGTACAAACTTACCGAGGTCAGTACTGTACTACAAACTCACCGAGGTCAGTACCACACTGCTGCGCCAGTACAAACTCACCGAGGTTAGTGCCGTACTGCTGCGCCAGTGCAAACTCACCGAGGTCAGTACCGAGGTCAGTACCGCACCTGCTGCGCCAGTACAAACTCACCGAGGTCAGTACCGAGGTCAGTACCGCACTGCTGCGCCAGTACAAACTCACCGAGGTCAGTACCGTACTGCTGCGCCAGTACAAACTCACCGAGGTCAGTACCGTACTACAAACTCACCGAGGTCAGTACCGCAGCCAGTACAAACTCACCGAGGTCAGTACCGCACTACAAACTCAACGAGATCAGTACCGCACTACAAACTGAACGAGGTCAGTAGCCGGGCTACGGCAGTACAAACGGAACGAGACCAGTATTAAGCCTCAGTCGCACTTGAAACGGCTCTCTGTAAGTAAAGACGCCACAATTTCACGAGGAACTAATTCAGTGTGTATGCTTTATGACAATTTGTTATGTATAAGCGATAGCTGAGTAACTGCTTGTCACAACATACGCGGCGCCTACCTCATAGAAAAAGATGCTTCCTGGCATGAACACTGAAGACCCATACGGTGAGTTTCCACAGTTGGCTAAATCCGCTGACCCGTGGTGTCGGTCGCTGACCCGTGGTGTCCGTCGCTGACCCGTGGTGTCCGTCGCTGACCCGTGGTGTCCGTCGCTGACCCGTGGTGTCCGTCGCTGACCCGTGGTGTCCGTCGCTGACCCGTGGTGTCCGTCGCTGACCCGTGGTGTCCGTCGCGGCCGGCAGGTGCTGAAACTCCTCAACAGTAACTCGGAGAGCCCGTACATCATCTGGGACAACAGCACGCGCACCGAGCTGCGCGAGTTCCTCAAGGAGCAGCAGGTCAGCAAGATCCGCACCGGCGAGAGCGACCCCAACTTCGGCGCCGAGTTCCGCTTCTCGGCGCACAAGGACGAGCTGGTGGTGGGCAACATCTTCGTACGCGTCTACAACCAGCAGTCCTCCTTCCCGCTCGAGGTACGGATAGACTCGAGGTACGGGCAGGCTCGAGGTACAGGGAGGCTCGAGGTACGGGGAGGCTCGAGGTACGGGGAGGCTCGAGGTACGGGCAGGCTCGAGGTACGGGCAGGCTCGAGGTACGGGCAGGCTCGAGGTACGGGCAGGCTCGAGGTACGGGCAGGCTCGAGGTACGGGCAGGCTCGAGGTACGGGCAGGCTCGAGGTACGGGCAGGCTCGAGGTACGGGCAGGCTCGAGGTACGGGCAGGCTCGAGGTACGGGCAGGCTCGAGGTACGGGGCTGCTGACGGCTGCAGGGGGCTGGGGGAGTCGGGTGCGGTGTGGAGTAAAGGTTGTGCTACAACATTGGTCTATACTGTGCTAAACCGCTTTTTAAGGCCGCCACGTTTCTTTTTTACTCGCAATGTGCTTTGGCTGCTGTGCTAAACTCTTGTACTGAAGCATCCGAAAGTTCCCGGTCATGAAAAACGAAGGTCATATCTAAGGAACTTCTCACAAAGCTAGCTGTACGCTATTTAAGTCGAAACTTTTGCGGTTATCTTCTCTTTGTGAAATGTGACATTGCTCTGCTTTGTGTGCTAACGCTTCCTCCTGCCTACCCCCCCCCCCCCCACCCCCCCCACCCCCATCATCTCAGAACCCGAAGGGACTCGCCATCGACCTGTTGGACTTTATCGGCTCGCTGGCGCAGTACCTGCACAGCCTGCAGGCGATGGCCGCCTCCTCGACCGACGCTAGCGACACCAGTGGCAGCAAAGTGAAACACGCCGAGATGGCGCTCGAGGCGCTGGCCAACGTCATACAGAACAACCCAGGTTGGTATTATGGCGGGGAGTCGGTGTATGGTCGGGGCGGGACGGGACGGCGACTGGTGTGCGAGTTGAGATGCGTTCTGATGTATGCTCCCTGGTGAGTGGGATGAAGCACTAATCACGTATGCTAAGACGATTAACTGCACATCACTTCGCTCAAGATGGCGAATTTCGCTGTAAATATCGACTGCACTGTTGTATATGTGTGGTGCACCATGCAAGTGACAATGCTGGGATGAGAACTGCATGGAAATGGTGTGTATGATAATCTATTGTAAATATCCAGTTCGTTGTATGCAGCAGCTCGTGCTGTCTTCAGTCTTTCGTCCAAAGTCAACCCTGTCTGAGTGTTAGGACGTGTCAGTTTGGACTCCCCGTACTGTGTGCCGTGTGGTACCTACTGAAGGTGTCATGTGTCATGACACACGTGTGTCATAGCTGTGGCATTCTGACGGTGTCCCGTGCGGTGTTTTCAGCGGAGCCCAGGGAGTTAGGTAAGAGGCTGACCAGGCCCGCTGGTTGGCCAGATGCACGTTATACTAGCTCGCATTTCTTCCTGCCAGTGAATGTTGCGGCATGCAAGGCTAATCGGTTACCTAGCGTTATTTTGCCGTGCGCGGTTTCTAAATATGAACGGATCTCATTTGTGATCTCGTTTAAGAAATGGTAGTCGGCCCATTTTGAACGTTTCCTTTGTTATAAAGCATTGTGCGATGAAATGTACAATTAGTGCAGCATTTGTGTTGCTCATTGTGCACCAAGTCAAAATCAATATATCATTTATGTTGTGATGTTCTGCGCCTGGCGCTGTCACAAGCATGACCGAATCGAGAGGCATGCTCTAGCTTGCTGACCAATGTATGCGAGCCGACATTAACGACTGTGACGGCGAACTCTGGACGGCAGGTTCCGGAGGATGCATGTTGGTGCTTCCGATGAACCGCTACGATGTTAATTTATTTTCAACACTTTTCATTGAAAACCTCGTGCGCCGGACAAAACTCAACTCTAAAACCTTGTCGCCAACGAGGAGTCGCCGCTTCAGGAGAAGGCTGTTCCGGTCTTTTATCACACAGATAAGATCACTTTAACCATTGTTTCAGACACTGAACTGAGACCATTTGACCGTGTCCTGAGTCATGATGCACTGGCATGCCGCCTGCTCCAGCATGCCGCAGACGACCTAGTCTGTCTGGCCGCTGATCTCTAACGCCTCTGACTACTGCTGCCTCTGTCTGTACCACATCTCCGTCACCCCGCGTGTGTTCCAGGCGTGGAGTTCCAGTGTATCGGCCACTTCGCGCTGCTGTTCGGCCTGCTCCGGCTGGAGGGTATGACTGGAATCCAGCAGAGGACCCTGAACGCCATCTCGTGCGTCACCGGTAACCAGGTGAGAGAGCCTGCTCCGGCTGGAGGGTATGACTGGAATCCAGCAGAGGACCCTGAACGCCATCTCGTGCGTCACCGGTAACCAGGTGAGAGAGCCTGCTCCGGCTGGAGGGTATGACCGGTATCCAGCAGAGGACCCTGAACGCCATCTCGTGCGTCACCGGTAACCAGGTGAGAGAGCCTGCTCCGGCTGGAGGGTATGACTGGAATCCAGCAGAGGACCCTGAACGCCATCTCGTGCGTCACCGGTAACCAGGTGAGAGAGCCTGCTCCGGCTGGAGGGTATGACTGGAATCCAGCAGAGGACCCTGAACGCCATCTCGTGCGTCACCGGTAACCAGGGGAGACGAGACGCGGCACCCAGGACGGGGTCGGCACGGTGCGGCAGACGGGCGGACGTAACTGTGGCCGCGGAGTGGCGACGACGCGAGTTGAAGTCAGAGCATGATGGGGAGAGGTGACACTGGGGGCCGGAGGTTAAGGAAGGTATCGAGTGTGTCAGCTTTTAGGGGACGATTCAGCAGCTATTTAGACAGATCGATTGTTTGCCTTCATCTCAGCCATCGGAATACCTATAGTATATACACCATAGTGACAAGATGAACTTCGTTATGGGCGCCAGGTGACCATAAGTAGTCGGTGCGCCCAAAAACCCCAATCATCATCATCATCATCATCATCATCATCATCATCATCATCATCATCATCATCATCATCATCATCATCATCATCATCATCATCATCATCATCATCATCATCATCATCATCATCATCATCATCATCATCATCATCATCATCATCATCATCATCATCATCATCATCATCATCATCATCATCATCATCATCATCATCATCATCATCCAACTGTCCAGTGCCTGATAGGTCACTGAGGCTTGTTGAGCAGTTGCAGTGTGGTACGACCCTGTGGCAGTGTGGCATGCAGCTGAAAACAAGGGATGTCGATTGTGAATGTGCTTATATGAGTACAAATTGTCTTTCCTGCTTAGCTGGCAGCCCTGGAAATCATTGTACCACACGCTGGGACGCGTCATGGGCGCCATGTGACCTTCGTTGTCGGAGCGCCCCTAAACCCCAATAAAAAATAAAAAAAATGGGACGCGTCATCAACCATTGCGATGAGCGATGTCGGCTTTCGGCAGCGACCTGACTCGGCTTTTGACCGTTCTGCAGGAGTGCGTCAACGACATCGCCGCCTCGGAGGTGGTCACGTCGCTGCTGTTGTTGCTGCACACCCTGCCGTCCACGCTGCTGCAGTCGCTGAACACGCTGCACGCCCTCATGTCCAACACCAAGATCGTCAAGGACAGCATGAGCCGCGGTAAGGCGCTACTTCGAGATTTGCTGTGTGAACTGACTACTAAACTCCTCAACAGCACTACTACTACTTCGATATTTGCCCGGTGCTTCATTTTGAGGGGCTGATGGTTGCTACATTACATTTGTAAGTTAAGTTATTATGGGGAATGGATACGATTTGTATATTTCCTAATTTGTTACAAGGCAATCAGCATCGGGATGACTGCGCGCCACATACACGATGTGCCAAAAGAATATCATTCAACGCGTCTATAAAGGGAAATAATGACCTTTTGATTTATTTATCTGCATTATTTTATTACACATGTATGGTATCAAATTGATCGCATAATTTAAAAGTCAAATAACAACTTTTTCTATTTCGAAAATTACATTTTGGGAAATTAAAATGTTTACTTACATATGGTGACGAACAGTATGATCCATCACTATCTCTGGTTTGAATGTTGATTTGTAAACAAGTCATAGGGCCAGAAATGAAGTAACTGCGCCAAGAAGCGTGACAACGTCCTTGATTGGTCAATTAAACAAATTGCCGACACTAAATAGGTCGCCCTTGGGTGCATAAGTGAACTTCCGATTTAATTGCCAGTTTGTCCAATGTTTGTGGATTTTTTTTGGGGACATTGTTATTTTTCATGATAAGCTAAAGCAGTGTTATATACAGCCAGAGACAAAACAAAACAAAACTCATAATGTTGAAAATACATGAACCAATTTTCACAAATTGAGGGTCGCAATCTGAGGGTAAACCGTCGCTGGGTGCACAAGTTAACTGCTAATTTGGTTACATTTGTATTCAATGTGTGTTGATTGTAAGGGCAGTAGGGCAATGATCACGATAAACAGTGGAAGGCATATTTTCCATACCATTTCGTCGAAAAAGCAATACCGGATTTTGGTGAACACCGGAATTCGTTACCAAGTACTTGAGAGTACCGGTCGTTAAAAGTGTGGAAGGCTTATCAACTTTAACTTGAAATATCGTTCGGTATGAATATTTATATGCAAAATGTAATCAATTTACAATATATTTTGGTCTCGTCTGTCGATTTCAAGTGATACTCCATTTTTGTGGGAAAATGACATTATTTCCCTTTACTGTCACGGCCATTTCTCCTTCTGGATTCGTCGTTGGCCGCGTATGACCACAGTCTGACATTCCCATGTCTGCCAGGCGCCGTGATATATCTGCTGGACCTGTTCTGTAACGCCACCCACCCGGACGTGCGGAACAAGACGGCCGAACTGCTCGCCAAGATGCTCGCAGACAAGCTGGTCGGACCCAAGGTCAGTCGGGTCACGCGAGATGGCATGTGTCGGTAGCGATATCCATAGTGTAATTGTAGTGTTGTGTTATGTTTCTTTCCAAGTACCTGCAGTCCACTAGCTAGAAGAGTGTTCTTTCTGAGGCAATTTCACCAGTACGTGAACATGATGTTGATTTAATTGTATCGAAGCTGTACGTTGTTCAGCTGCACGAGAGGAGCTGGACTAATATGATGTTTTGGTGTCTTTTACCACTCTGCTACTGACTTTATACTGACTTGAAATCGCCATAAACACGCTGCTTTCCCGTGGGTGATGAATGTGGACGTTGTTCTTCTGAATAGCCTACTAATTGAATTGATTGTCTGTTGCCCAGGTGCGTCTGACCCTGCTGCGCTTCCTGCCGCCACTCTACATGGACGCGATGCGCGACTCGCCCGAGAGCAGCGTGCACATGTTCGAGTCGGTCCAGGAGAACCCCGAGCTCATCTGGAACGACGAGGCACGGGAGAAGATCTGCGACACCGTGCGCCGGCTCAAAGTGGCGTGAGTGACGGGGGGGGCTGGGACACCGTGCGCCGGCTCAAAGTGGCGTGAGTGGAGCGGGGGGGGGGGGCTGGGACACCGTGCGCCGGCTCAAAGTGGCGTGAGTGGAGCGGGGGGGGGGGGGACACCGTGCGCCGGCTCAAAGTGGCGTGAGTGACGGGGGGCTGGGACACCGTGCGCCGGCTCAAAGTGGCGTGAGTGGAGCGAGGGAGGGGGAGAGGCGGGACAGGCGCTGGCGGCTGTGTTGGGGGGGGGGGGGGGGGTGGAGGGAGAACTGATGACACGGTGATATGTGCAAAATGGCGTGCATTAGTCATGGACAGTACCTCTCGCAATATCTCAATTGTGTCATACTTCGGTCATCTAACGCAGCAGTTACGACGCCCTACAGCTCCAAACCACATTTGTTTTATATTTGACTGCATTGCTTTCGTTCATTAGATTCTACCAGAAGCAGCGTGCAGACCCGAACGCTACCTGGAAGCTGCCCGACAACTTCGCAGTGCAGTTCACGAACGTGCAGGTGAGAAACTGCCGGCCAAGCTAGAGTAAGGCAAGTCCCTGCTGAGAACCCTCCTTTTATACAGCTAAACATGTATTATCACCGAATACATTAATGAGCTGGCTGTTACCTCTGTCTCCCCCCCCCCCCCTTCTCTGACTCCGGCAGGGTGAGGTGGTGGTGGGCGGCGTGTTCCTGCGCCTGTTCGTGGCCGTCTGACACCTCTGTCTCCCCCCCTCTCTGACTCCGGCAGGGTGAGGTGGTGGTGGGCGGCGTGTTCCTGCGCCTGTTTGTGGCCGTCTGACACCTCTGTCTTCCCCTCTGACTCCGGCAGGGTGAGGTGGTGGTGGGTGGCGTGTTCCTGCGCCTGTTCGTGGCCGTCTGACACCTCTGTCTCCCTCTCTGACTCCGGCAGGGTGAGGTGGTGGTGGGTGGCGTGTTCCTGCGCCTGTTCGTGGCCGTCTGACACCTCTGTCTCCCTCTCTGACTCCGGCAGGGTGAGGTGGTGGTGGGTGGCGTGTTCCTGCGCCTGTTCGTGGCCGGCTGACACCTCTGTCTCCCCCTCTGACTCCGGCAGGGTGAGGTGGTGGTGGGTGGCGTGTTCCTGCGCCTGTTCGTGGCCGTCTGACACCTCTGCTCCCCCTCTGACTCCGGCAGGGTGAGGTGGTGGTGGGTGGCGTGTTCCTGCGCCTGTTCGTGGCCGTCTGACACCTCTGTCTCCCCCTCTGACTCCGGCAGGGTGAGGTGGTGGTGGGTGGCGTGTTCCTGCGCCTGTTCGTGGCCGTCTGACACCTCTGTCTCCCCCTCTGACTCCGGCAGGGTGAGGTGGTGGTGGGCGGCGTGTTCCTGCGCCTGTTCGTGGCCGTCTGACACCTCTGCCCCCCCCCCTCTCTGACTCCGGCAGGGTGAGGTGGTGGTGGGCGGCGTGTTCCTGCGCCTGTTCGTGGCCGTCTGACACCTCTGTCCTCCCCCCCCCCTCTCTGACTCCGGCAGGGTGAGGTGGTGGTGGGCGGCGTGTTCCTGCGCCTGTTCGTGGCCGTCTGACACCTCTGTCTCCCTCTCTGACTCCGGCAGGGTGAGGTGGTGGTGGGTGGCGTGTTCCTGCGCCTGTTCGTGGCCGTCTGACATCTCTGTCTCCCCCTCTGACTCCGGCAGGGTGAGGTGGTGGTGGGTGGCGTGTTCCTGCGCCTGTTCGTGGCCGTCTGACACCTCTGTCTCCCCCCCCCCTCTCTGACTCCGGCAGGGTGAGGTGGTGGTGGGCGGCGTGTTCCTGCGCCTGTTCGTGGCCGTCTGACACCTCTGTCTCCCCCTCTGACTCCGGCAGGGTGAGGTGGTGGTGGGCGGCGTGTTCCTGCGCCTGTTCGTGGCCGTCTGACACCTCTGTCTCCCCCTCTGACTCCGGCAGGGTGAGGTGGTGGTGGGCGGCGTGTTCCTGCGCCTGTTCGTGGCCGTCTGACATCTCTGTCTCCCCCTCTGACTCCGGCAGGGTGAGGTGGTGGTGGGTGGCGTGTTCCTGCGCCTGTTCGTGGCCGTCTGACACCTCTGTCTCCCCCCCCCCCCCCTCTGACTCCGGCAGGGTGAGGTGGTGGGCGGCGTGTTCCTGCGCCTGTTTGTGGCCGTCTGACACCTCTGTCTTCCCCTCTGACTCCGGCAGGGTGAGGTGGTGGTGGGTGGCGTGTTCCTGCGCCTGTTCGTGGCCGTCTGACACCTCTGTCTCCCCCCCCCCCCCCCTCTGACTCCGGCAGGGTGAGGTGGTGGTGGGCGGCGTGTTCCTGCGCCTGTTTGTGGCCGTCTGACACCTCTGTCTCCCCCTCTGACTCCGGCAGGGTGAGGTGGTGGTGGGTGGCGTGTTCCTGCGCCTGTTCGTGGCCGGCTGACACCTCTGTCTTCCCCTCTGACTCCGGCAGGGTGAGGTGGTGGTGGGTGGCGTGTTCCTGCGCCTGTCCGTGGCCGTCTGACATCTCTGTCTCCCCCCCCCCCCCCTGCAGGGTGAGGTGGTGGTGGGTGGCGTGTTCCTGCGCCTGTTCGTGGCCAACCCTGGCTGGGTGCTGCGTCGACCCCGAGAGTTCCTCACCGAGCTGCTGGACACGGCGCTCTCGCTGATGCAGCAGACGCCGCCCGGGCAGCCGGACGTGCTGGAGATGGTGTCCACGGCCACCGTACAGCTGCTGCACGCCCAGCCGGCGCTGCTCGACGCACTGCCCGCCCAGGTCAGTCATGTCACGGCCCGCTCAGGTCAGTCATGTCACGGCCCGCTCAGGTCAGTCATGTCAGTCATGTCACGGCCCGCTCAGGTCAGTCATGTCACGGCCCGCTCAGGTCAGTCATGTCAGTCATGTCACGGCCCGCTCAGGTCAGTCATGTCACGGCCCGCTCAGGTCAGTCATGTCACGGCCCGCTCAGGTCAGTCATGTCACGGCCCGCTCAGGTCAGTCATGTCACGGCCCGCTCAGGTCAGTCATGTCACGGCCCGCTCAGGTCAGTCATGTCACGGCCCGCTCAGGTCAGTCATGTCACGGCCCGCTCAGGGCAGTCATGTCACGGCCCGCTCAGGTCAGTCATGTCACGGCCCGCTCAGGTCAGTCATGTCATGTCACGGCCCGGTCAGGTCAGTCATGTCACGGCCCGCTCAGGTCAGTCATTTGACGGCCCGCTCAGGTCAGTCATGTCACGGCCCGCTCAGGTCAGGTCAGTCATGTCACGGCCCGCTCAGGTCAGTCATGTGACGGCCCGCTCAGGTCAGTCATTTCTCGGCCCGCTCAGGTCAGGTCAGTCATGTCACGGCCCGCTCAGGTCAGTCATGTCACGGCCCGTTCAGGACGTGAGCTCAGCTGCTGTCGGTGACGCGTCTTTGCCGCTCAGATAGATTCAGCAGTGAGGTGACACAGGTGCCCATTCAGGCATGTCACTTCACTGCCCTTCCAGGCCAGTGGTCAGTGGTCAGTGGTCAGTGGCATGGTTGACAAAGTTGCTGTTTGGTGGTATACATTTTGTACTCTTTTGTATTCTGATTGAGGACTTGAGGTCTCCAGAGCTTGATCTAGTTGACTAAATTAAATACAATATGATTATTAATCATATTTGATTTGATTATGTTTATTTTCCCCTTTTCAAAGAGTACACAAATTTCAAAAAGTACAAAAGAGTACAAAATTAATACCAGCACACACAGCACACCCTGCACACGGCGCAATGTGAACTGATGTGCCTGTGTCCTACTCTCTATAGCCACAGGTCTGCACGGATCTGATTGACCTCAGTGTATTTCTGCTGCATCATACATCTGACCTCTGTTTGTCCCCGCAGGGTCACATTCCACGGCTGTTTAAGGCGATGACGGTGAAGAACGATGGGACTCTGCGGGCCTGTCTCATGATCGTCCACCAGCTGGCCGATAACGAGGTCAGCCACTCGAGGTCACGGGGTTTGGTAGCGATCATTGTTAACATCGCTGTCCTGTTGCTGTTAATGCGTGTACAATAACGTTTCATTTCGTGCATTGATGGTCCGTTTTAAATGAATCAATTAAATGGAATTACCGGCTTTCAGTTGCCGACATTACCGGGAAAAAGAGCAGTCAGGAAAATCTGCGGTCACTTCGTGATGTGTTAAATGCGTGGTCACGGCAAATGCTGACGTCACGGCATGCTTATCCTGATCCCGCAAAGGCCATACAACGCAAGTTTGTTGATACTATGCATGTGCCGAACTACCTTCCGTTTATACTGTGATTACCGAACAAGACTGCATTGCCTCTTGTTTTACCCTCTCGTTTGACACAGTTCTGATACCTTTAAATCTCCCCGCTCTCTCAACCCCACGTTATCTAGACGTGTATAAAGAGGTGTACCGAGCCGTGTACCGTGTACCCCGTGTACGAAGAGTAGACCAGTCGGAATGTGCCAGTCCTTTGCTACACAATACACATGTCTCCAACACCCTCACTCATTATCTACCCGTGCACGAAGAATATCGGCCAATGTGACATATCAGTCTGCTGGTAGTGTGTACACACATCTAGTCCAACATCTCCCGGTCTCCCCACTCTTCCCAGGCCTGTACGAAGAGTATCGGCCAATCCGAGTGCATCACCCCGCTGGTACACGCCATGAAGGTGCGACGCGACATGGTGGGCGTGGCCTGCGACACTCTGTACCGGCTGTTCTCGCGGGAGAGCGAGCCGCTCGTGCAGCAGGCGCTGGACGCCAAGCTGGTGCAGTACCTGCTTACGCTGCTAGATGGCAGGTCAGTCGCACGTGGAGGGATGCAATTCAATCATAAGTCTGGCAGAGGCGCCGCCGATTCATCCTGGCATCGTGTGGGATGTGCTTTACTTGCTGGTCGAATACAATTTGACAATGTTTTTTATTTCTGTCGTAAGTCGGTGTTTCTATCAAACGTCGCCCATACTATATTCCTGTCGCGGATATCTCCAGCTGACTACTGATCGCTGATCGTGATGGCGGTTGAGCGTAAACCGCAGAGCTTGGGCCCTTACCTACCCTAACGTGGCGTCCCCGTTCCCCGATATAACGCGCTGAGCCCGCGTGCCGTTGGCAGGCTGGAGTCGGACAACCCTGCGGCAGTGAAGGCTCAGATCGTGAAGGCGTTGAAGGCCATGTCACGCAGCCTGCAGTACGGGGATCAGGTGTCTGCGATCCTGAACCGGTCCCAGGTGTGGCCCGAGTACCGTGACCAGAAACACGACCTCTTCATCACCAGCTCCAACACTGCCGGATACCTCACCGGTAAGTAACCCAACTACATTGCCAGTCGCTTAGTAGCGATAATGCCAACCATCCAGGCTAGTAGCCGTCAATCGAGTAGTCGTGTATTATAATAGTCGTGAATATGATCGCGTTAAATCGGTGCGGTTACAGCTATTCGAGGTATCTTCTGAGATAACCCTGGCCATGGTGTTGTTTGCCTACGCAGGTGCCCGCTATCCGCCGTACACGTCTCGTGTCCAGTCTTTTTCCTCACTCCATGCATCCCGTGTTCTGCCGTGTCCTTACGACCTCTCCACCGTGTCCTTACTACCTCTCTGCCGTGTCCTTACTACCTCTCCACCGTGTCCTTTCTACCTCTCCACCGTGTCTTTACGACCTCTCCACCGTGTCCTTACGACCTCTCCACCGTGTCCTTACTACCTCTCCACCGTGTCCTTACTACCTCTCCACCGTGTCCTTACTACCTCTCCACCGTGTCCTTACGACCTCTCCACCGTGTCCTTACGACCTCTTCACCGTGTCCTTACTACCTCTCCACCGTGCCATTACAACCTCTCCACCGTGTCCTTACTACCTCTCCACCGTGTCCTTACTACCTCTCTGCTGTGTCCTTACTACCTCTCCACCGTGTCCTTACTACCTTTCCACCGTGCCCTTACTACCTATCTGCCGTGTCCTTGCGACCTCTCCACCGTGCCCTTACTACCTCTCCACCGTGTCCCTACTACCTCTCCACCGTGTCCTTACTACCTCTCCACCGTGTCCTTACGACCTCTCCACCGTGTCCTTACTACCTCTCTGCCGTGTCCTTACAACCTCTCCACCGTGTCCTTACTACCTCTCCACCGTGCCCTTACTACCTCTCTGCCGTGTCCTTGCGACCTCTTCACCGTGCCCTTACTACCTCTCTGCCGTGTCCTTGCGACCTCTCCACCGTGCCCTTACTACCTCTCTGCCGTGTCCTTACAACCTCTCCACCGTGTCCTTACTACCTCTCCACCGTGCCCTTACTACCTCTCTGCCGTGTCCTTGCGACCTCTTCACCGTGCCCTTACTACCTCTCCACCGTGCCCTTACGACCTCTCCACCGTGCCCTTACTACCTCTCTGTCGTGTCCTTACTACCTCTCCACCGTGTCCTTACTACCTCTCCACCGTGCCCTTACTACCTCTCTGCCGTGTCCTTGCGACCTCTTCACCGTGTCCTTACTACCTCTCTGCCGTGTCCTTGCGACCTCTCCACCGTGTCCTTACTACCTCTCCACCGTGCCCTTACGACCTCTCCACCGTGCCCTTACTACCTCTCTGTCGTGTCCTTACTACCTCTCCACCGTGTCCTTACTACCTCTCCACCGTGCCCTTACTACCTCTCCACCGTGCCCTTACTACCTCTCTGTCGTGTCCGTACGACCTCTCCACCGTGCCCTTACCGTGCCCTCTCTGCCGTGTCCTTACTACCTCTCCACCGTGTCCTTACTACCTCTCCACCGTGTCCTTACTACCTCTCTGTCGTGTCCTTACTACCTCTCTGCCGTGTCCTTGCGACCTCTCCACCGTGTCCTTACGACCTCTGCACCGTGTCCTTACTACCTCTCCACCGTGTCCTTACTACCTCTCTGCCGTGTCCTTACAACCTCTCTGTCGTGTCCTTACGACCTCTCCACCGTGCCCTTACTACCTCTTCACCGTGCCCTTACTACCTCTCCACCGTGCCCTTACTACCTCTCCACCGTGTCCTTGCTACCTCTCTGCCGTGACCTTGCGACCTCTTCACCGTGCCCTTACTACCTCTCTGTCGTGTCCTTACGACCTCTCCACCGTGTCCTTACGATCTCTCCACCGTGTCCTTACGACCTCTCCACCGTGTCCTTACTACCTCTCTGCCGTGTCCTTACTACCTCTCTGCCGTGTCCTTACTACCTCTCTGCCGTGTCCTTACTACCTCTATGCCGTGTCCTTACGACCTCTCCACCGTGTCCTTACGATCTCTCCACCGTGTCCTTACGACCTCTCCACCGTGTCCTTACTACCTCTCTGCCGTGTCCTTACTACCTCTCTGCCGTGTCCTTACTACCTCTCTGCCGTGTCCTTACTACCTCCCCACCGTGTCCTTACTACCTCTCCACCGTGTCCTTACGACCTCTCCACCGTGTCCTTACGACCTCTCCACCGTGTCCTTACGACCTCTCCACCGTGTCCTTACTACCTCTCTGCCGTGTCCTTACTACCTCTCTGCCGTGTCCTTACTACCTCTCTGCCGTGCCCTTACTACCTCTCTGTCGTGTCCTTACGACCTCTCCACCGTGTCCTTACGATCTCTCCACCGTGTCCTTACGACCTCTCCACCGTGTCCTTACTACCTCTCTGCCGTGTCCTTACTACCTCTCTGCCGTGTCCTTACTACCTCTCTGCCGTGTCCTTACTACCTCCCCACCGTGTCCTTACTACCTCTCCACCGTGTCCTTACGACCTCTCCACCGTGTCCTTACGACCTCTCCACCGTGTCCTTACGACCTCTCCACCGTGTCCTTACGACCTCTCCACCGTGTCCTTACGACCTCTCCACCGTGTCCTTACTACCTCTCCACCGTGCCCTTACTACCTCTCCACCGTGTCCTTACGACCTCTCCACCGTGTCCTTACTACCTCTCTGCCGTGTCCTTACTACCTCTCCACCGTGCCCTTACTACCTCTCTGTCGTGTCCTTACGACCTCTCCACCGTGTCCTTACTACCTCTCCACCGTGTCCTTACTACCTCTCCACCGTGTCCTTACTACCTCTCCACCGTGTCCTTACGACCTCTCCACCGTGTCCTTACGACCTCTTCACCGTGTCCTTACTACCTCTCCACCGTGCCCTTACAACCTCTCCACCGTGTCCTTACTACCTCTCCACCGTGTCCTTGCTACCTCTCCACCGTGCCCTTACTACCTCTCTGCCGTGTCCTTACTACCTCTCCACCGTGTCCTTACGACCTCTCTGCCGTGTCCTTACAACCTCTATGCCGTGTCCTTACGACCTCTCCACCGTGCCCTTACTACCTCTCCACCGTGCCCTTACTACCTCTCCACCGTGTCCTTAATACCTCTCCACCGTGTCCTTACGACCTCTCCACCGTGCCCTTACGACCTCTACCGTGTCCTTACGACCTCTACCGTGTCCTTACGACCTCTACCGTGTCCTTACTACCTCTCCACCGTGTCCTTACTACCTCTCTGCCGTGTCCTTACTACCTCTCCACCGTGCCCTTACTACCTACCTCTCCACCGTGTCCTTACTACCTCTCCACCGTGTCCTTACGACCTCTCCACCGTGTCCTTACTACCTCTCCACCGTGTCCTTACTACTTCTCCACCGTGCCCTTACTACCTCTCCACCGTGTCCTTACGACCTCTTCACCGTGCCCTTACTACCTCTCTGCCGTGTCCTTACTACCTCTCCACCGTGTCCTTACGACCTCTCTGCCGTGTCCTTACAACCTCTATGCCGTGTCCTTACGACCTCTACACCGTGCCCTTACTACCTCTCCACCGTGCCCTTACTACCTCTCCACCGTGTCCTTAATACCTCTCCACCGTGTCCTTACGACCTCTCCACCGTGCCCTTACGACCTCTACCGTGTCCTTACGACCTCTACCGTGTCCTTACTACCTCTCCACCGTGTCCTTACGACCTCTCTGCCGTGTCCTTACTACCTCTCTGCCGTGTCGTTACGACCTCTCCACCGTGTCCTTACGACCTCTCCACCGTGCCCTTACTACCTCTCCACCGTGTCCTTACTACCTCTCCACCGTGTCCTTACTACCTATCTGCCGTGTCCTTACGACCTCTCCACCGTGCCCTTACTACCTCTCCACCGTGTCCTTACTACCTCTCCACCGTGTCCTTACTACCTCTCCACCGTGTCCTTACTACCTCTCCACCGTGTCCTTACTACCTCTCTGCCGTGTTCTTACTACCTCTCCACCGTGTTCTTACTACCTCTCCACCGTGCCCTTACTACCTCTCTGTCGTGTCCTTACGACCTCTCCACCGTGTCCTTACGACCTCTACACCGTGTCCTTACGACCTCTCCACCGTGTCCTTACGACCTCTCCACCGTGTCCTTACGACCTCTCCACCGTGCCCTTACTACCTCTCCACCGTGTCCTTACTACCTCTCCACCGTGTCCTTAATACCTCTTCACCGTGTCCTTACTACCTCTCCACCGTGTCCTTACTACCTCTCCACCGTGTCCTTACTACCTCTCCACCGTGTCCTTAATACCTCTTCACCGTGTCCTTACTACCTCTCCACCGTGTCCTTAATACCTCTCCACCGTGTCCTTACTACCTCTCCACCGTATCCTTACTACCTCTCCACCGTGTCCTTAATACCTCTTCACCGTGTCCTTACTACCTCTCCACCGTGTCCTTAATACCTCTTCACCGTGTCCTTACTACCTCTCCACCGTGTCCTTACTACCTCTCCACCGTGTCCTTACTACCTCTCTGCCGTGTTCTTACTACCTCTCCACCGTGTTCTTACTACCTCTCCACCGTGCCCTTACTACCTCTCTGTCGTGTCCTTACGACCTCTCCACCGTGTCCTTACGACCTCTACACCGTGTCCTTACGACCTCTCCACCGTGTCCTTACGACCTCTCCACCGTGTCCTTACGACCTCTCCACCGTGCCCTTACTACCTCTCCACCGTGTCCTTACTACCTCTCCACCGTCCCCTTACTACCTCTCCACCGTGTCCTTACTACCTCTCTGCCGTGTCCTTACGATCTCTCCACCATACCCTTACGACCTCTCCACCGTGCCCTTACTACCTCTCCACCGTGTCCTTACGACCTCTCCACCGTGTCCTTACGACCTCTCCACCGTGCCCTTACTACCTCTCCACCGTGTCCTTACTACTTCTCCACCGTGTCCTTACGACCTCTTCACCGTGCCCTTACTACCTCTCTGCCGTGTCCTTACTACCTCTCCACCGTGTCCTTACTACCTCTCCACCGTGTTCTTACTACCTCTCTGCCGTGTCCTTACTACCTCTCCACCGTGCCCTTACTACCTCTCCACCGTGTCCTTACTACCTCTCCACCGTGTCCTTACTACCTCTCCACCGTGTCCTTACTACCTCTCCACCGTGTTCTTACTACCTCTCTGCCGTGTCCTTACTACCTCTCCACCGTGCCCTTACTACCTCTCCACCGTGTCCTTACTACCTCTCCACCGTGTCCTTACTACCTCTCCACCGTGTCCTTGCTACCTCTCTGCCGTGTCCTTACAACCTCTATGCCGTGTCCTTACGACCTCTCCACCGTGCCCTTACTACCTCTTCACCGTGTCCTTAATACCTCTCCACCGTGTCCTTACGACCTCTCCACCGTGCCCTTACGACCTCTGCCGTGTCCTTACGACCTCTCCACCGTGTCCTTACGACCTCTCCACCGTGCCCTTACTACCTCTCCACCGTGTCCTTACTACCTCTCCACCGTGTCCTTGCTACCTATCTGCCGTGTCCTTACGACCTCTCCACCGTGCCCTTACTACCTCTCCACCGTGTCCTTACTACCTCTCCACCGTGTCCTTACTACCTCTCCACCGTGTCCTTACGACCTCTCAACCGTGTCCTTACGACCTCTCCACCGTGCCCTTACTACCTCTCCACCGTGTCCTTACTACCTCTCCACCGTGCCCTTACTACCTCTCCACCGTGTCCTTACTACCTCTCTGCCGTGTACTTACTACCTCTCTGTCGTGTCCTTACGACCTCTCCACCGTGTCCTTACGACCTCTCCACCGTGTACTTACTACCTCTCCACCGTGTCCTTACTACCTCTCCACCGTGTCCTTACTACCTCTCTGTCGTGTCCTTACTACCTCTCTGCCGTGTCCTTACAACCTCTCTGCCGTGTCCTTACGACCTCTCCACCGTGCCCTTACTACCTCTCCACCGTGTCCTTACGACCTCTCCACCGTGTCCTTACGACCTCTCCACCGTGCCCTTACCGTGCCCTCTCTGCCGTGTCCTTACTACCTCTCCACCGTGTCCTTACTACCTCTCCACCGTGCCCTTACTACCTCTCTGCCGTGTCCTTGCAACCTCTCCACCGTGTCCTTACTACCTCTCCACCGTGCCCTTACGACCTCTCCACCGTGCCCTTACTACCTCTCTGTCGTGTCCTTACTACCTCTCCACCGTGTCCTTACTACCTCTCCACCGTGTCCTTACTACCTCTCCACCGTGTCCTTACTACCTCTCTGCCGTGTACTTACTACCTCTCTGTCGTGTCCTTACGACCTCTCCACCGTGTCCTTACGACCTCTCCACCGTGTACTTACTACCTCTCCACCGTGTCCTTACTACCTCTCCACCGTGTCCTTACTACCTCTCTGTCGTGTCCTTACTACCTCTCTGCCGTGTCCTTGCGACCTCTCCACCGTGTCCTTACGACCTCTCCACCGTGTCCTTACTACCTCTCCACCGTGTCCTTACTACCTCTCTGCCGTGTCCTTACAACCTCTCTGTCGTGTCCTTACGACCTCTCCACCGTGCCCTTACTACCTCTTCACCGTGCCCTTACTACCTCTCCACCGTGCCCTTACTACCTCTCCACCGTGTCCTTACTACCTCTCCACCGTGCCCTTACTACCTCTCTGTCGTGTCCTTACGACCTCTTCACCGTGTCCTTACGATCTCTCCACCGTGTCATTACGACCTCTCCACCGTGTCCTTACTACCTCTCTGCCGTGTCCTTACTACCTCTCTGCCGTGTCCTTACTACCTCTATGCCGTGTCCTTACGACCTCTCCACCGTGTCCTTACTACCTCTCTGCCGTGTCCTTACTACCTCTCCACCGTGCCCTTACTACCTCTCTGTCGTGTCCTTACGACCTCTCCACCGTGTCCTTACGACCTCTCCACCGTGTCCTTACTACCTCTCCACCGTGCCCTTACTACCTCTCCACCGTGTCCTTACTACCTCCCCACCGTGTCCTTACTACCTATCTGCCGTGTCCTTACGATCTCTCCACCGTACCCTTACTACCTCTCCACCGTGTCCTTACTACCTCTCCACCGTGTCCTTACTACCTCTCTGCCGTGTCCTTACTACCTCTCCACCGTGCCCTTACTACCTCTCCACCGTGTCCTTACTACCTCTCCACCGTGTCCTTACGACCTCTCCACCGTATCCTTACTACCTCTCCACCGTGTCCTTACTACCTCTCCACCGTGTCCTTACTACTTCTCTACCGTGCCCTTACTACCTCTCCACCGTGTCCTTACGACCTCTTCACCGTGCCCTTACTACCTCTCTGCCGTGTCCTTACTACCTCTCCACCGTGTCCTTACGACCTCTCTGCCGTGTCCTTACAACCTCTATGCCGTGTCCTTACGACCTCTCCACCGTGCCCTTACTACCTCTCCACCGTGTCCTTAATACCTCTCCACCGTGTCCTTACGACCTCTCCACCGTGCCCTTACGACCTCTACCGTGTCCTTACTACCTCTCCACCGTGTCCTTACGACCTCTCTGCCGTGTCCTTACTACCTCTCTGCCGTGTCGTTACGACCTCTCCACCGTGTCCTTACGACCTCTCCACCGTGCCCTTACTACCTCTCCACCGTGTCCTTACTACCTATCTGCCGTGTCCTTACGACCTCTCCACCGTGCCCTTACTACCTCTCCACCGTGTCCTTACTACCTCCCCACCGTGTCCTTACTACCTCTCCACCGTGTCCTTACTACCTCTCCACCGTGTCCTTACTACCTCTCCACCGTGTCCTTACTACCTCTCCACCGTGTCCTTACTACCTCTCTGCCGTGTTCTTACTACCTCTCCACCGTGCCCTTACTACCTCTCTGTCGTGTCCTTACGACCTCTCCACCGTGTCCTTACGACCTCTACACCGTGTCCTTACGACCTCTCCACCGTGTCCTTACGACCTCTCCACCGTGTCCTTACGACCTCTCCACCGTGCCCTTACTACCTCTCCACCGTGTCCTTACTACCTCTCCACCGTGCCCTTACTACCTCTCCACCGTGTCCTTACTACCTCTCTGCCGTGTCCTTACGATCTCTCCACCGTGTCCTTACGACCTCTCCACCGTGCCCTTACTACCTCTCCACCGTGCCCTTACGACCTCTCCACCGTGTCCTTACTACCTCTCCACCGTGTCCTTACTACTTCTCCACCGTGTCCTTACGACCTCTTCACCGTGCCCTTACTACCTCTCTGCCGTGTCCTTACTACCTCTCCACCGTGTCCTTACGACCTCTCTGCCGTGTCCTCACAACCTCTATGCCGTGTCCTTACGACCTCTCCACCGTGCCCTTACTACCTCTCCACCGTGTCCTTAATACCTCTCCACCGTGTCCTTACGACCTCTCCACCGTGCCCTTACGACCTCTACCGTGTCCTTACGACCTCTCCACCGTGTCCTTACGACCTCTCCACCGTGCCCTTACTACCTCTCCACCGTGTCCTTACTACCTCTCCACCGTGTCCTTGCTACCTATCTGCCGTGTCCTTACGACCTCTCCACCGTGCCCTTACTACCTCTCCACCGTGTCCTTACTACCTCTCCACCGTGTCCTTACTACCTCTCCACCGTGTCCTTACGACCTCTCCACCGTGTCCTTACGACCTCTCCACCGTGCCCTTACTACCTCTCCACCGTGTCCTTACTACCTCTCCACCGTGCCCTTACTACCTCTCCACCGTGTCCTTACTACCTCTCTGCCGTGTACTTACTACCTCTCCACCGTGTCCTTACGACCTCTCCACCGTGTCCTTACGACCTCTCCACCGTGTACTTACGACCTCTCCACCGTGTACTTACTACCTCTCCACCGTGCCCTTACTACCTCTCCACCGTGTCCTTACTACCTCTCTGCCGTGTACTTACTACCTCTCTGTCGTGTCCTTACTACCTCTCCACCGTGTCCTTACGACCTCTCCACCGTGTACTTACTACCTCTCCACCGTGTCCTTACTACCTCTCCACCGTGTCCTTACTACCTCTCTGTCGTGTCCTTACTACCTCTCTGCCGTGTCCTTACAACCTCTCTGCCGTGTCCTTACGACCTCTCCACCGTGCCCTTACTACCTCTCCAACGTGGCCTTACGACCTCTCCACCGTGTCCTTACGACCTCTCCACCGTGCCCTTACCGTGCCCTCTCTGCCGTGTCCTTACTACCTCTCCACCGTGCCCTTACTACCTCTCCACCGTGTCCTTACTGCCTCTGCCGTGTCCTTACAACCTCTCTGCCGTGTCCTTACGACCTCTCCACCGTGCCCTTACTACCTCTCCACCGTGTCCTTACTACCTCTCCACCGTGTCCTTACTACCTCTCCACCGTGTCCTTACTACCTCTCCACCGTGTCCTTACTACCTATCTGCCGTGTCCTTACGACCTCTCCACCGTGCCCTTACTACCTCTCCACCGTGTCCTTACTACCTCTCCACCGTGTCCTTACTACCTCTCCACCGTGTCCTTACTACCTCTCTGCCGTGTCCTTACAACCTCTCTGCCGTGTCCTTACGACCTCTCCACCGTGCCCTTACTACCTCTCCACCGTGTCCTTACGACCTCTCCACCGTGTCCTTACGACCTCTCCACCGTGCCCTTACCGTGCCCTCTCTGCCGTGTCCTTACTACCTCTCCAACCGTGCCCTTACTACCTCTCCACCGTGTCCTTACTGCCTCTCCACTGTGTCCTTACGACCTCTCCACCGTGCCCTTACCGTGCCCTCTCCACCGTGTCCTTACGACCTCTCCACCGTGTCCTTACTGCCTCTGCCGTGTCCTTACAACCTCTCCACCGTGCCCTTACTACCTCTCCACCGTGTCCTTACTACCTCTCCACCGTGTCCTTACGACCTCTCCACCGTGTCCTTACTACCTCTCCACCGTGTCCTTACGACCTCTCCACCGTGTCCTTACGACCTCTCCACCGTGTCCTTACTTCCTCTCCACCGTGTCTTTACTACCTCTTCACCGTGTCCTTACTACCTCTCTGCCGTGCCCTTACTACCTCTCCACCGTGTCCTTACGACCTCTCCACCGTGTCCTTACGACCTCTCCACCGTGTCCTTACTACCTCTCCACCGTGTCCTTACTACCTCTCCACCGTGTCTTTACTACCTCTCCACCGTGCCCTTACTACCTCTCCCCCGTGCCCTTAATACCTCTTCACCGTGTCCTTACTACCTCTCCACCGTGTCCTTACGACCTCTCCACCGTGTCCTTACTACCTCTCTGTCGTGTCCTTACGACCTCTCCACCGTGTCCTTACGACCTCTTCACCGTGTCCTTACGACCTCTCCACCGTGTCCGTACGACCTCTACACCGTGTCCTTACTACCTCTCTGCCGTGTCCTTACTACCTCTCCACCGTGTCCTTACGACCTCTCCACCGTGTCCTTACGACCTCTCCACCGTGTCCTTACGACCTCTCCACCGTGTCCTTACTACCTCTCTGCCGTGTCCTTACTACCTCTCCACCGTGTCCTTACGACCTCTCCACCGTGTCCTTACTACCTCTCCACCGTGTCCTTACGACCTCTCCACCGTGTCCTTACGACCTCTCCACCGTGTCCTTACTACCTCTCCACCGTGTCCTTACGACCTCTCCACCGTGTCCTTACTACCTCTCCACCGTGTCCTTACTACCTCTCTGCCGTGTCCTTACTACCTCTCTGCCGTGTCCTTACGACCTCTCCACCGTGGCATTACTACCTCTCCACCGTGCCCTTACGACCTCTCCACCGTGTCCTTACGACCTCTCCACCGTGTCCTTACGACCTCTCCACCGTGTCCTTACGACCTCTCTGCCGTGTCCTTACGACCTCTCCACCGTGTCCTTACGACCTCTCCGCCGTGTCCTTACGACCTCTCCACCGTGTCCTTACGACCTCTCTGCCGTGTCCTTACGACCTCTCCGCCGTGTCCTTACGACCTCTCCACCGTGTCCTTACGACCTCTCTGCCGTGTCCTTACGACCTCTCCACCGTGTCCTTACGACCTCTCCGCCGTGTCCTTACGACCTCTCCACCGTGTCCTTACGACCTCTCCGCCGTGTCCTTACGACCTCTCCACCGTGTCCTTACTACCTCTCTGCGGTGTCCTTGTGTGTCCGTCTCATCCTTGCCCCTCACTTCACGCTCCGTCCTCTGCGGTGCCCCTGTTCACTCTCCGCCGTGCGGCAGGCGGGGCGCCCGGCGTCGCCGGCTACCTCACGGCCGGCAACACCAAGATCATGCCGGACGCGCCGCCGGACGTGGACCACGAGGACAGCTTCAACACGAGCGGTGACCTGCTATAGCGGCTAGTGCAGCCCGCTGAGCGTCCGCCGCCCGCGGCCGAGGGACTGTGACGGTCCCCGGCCTCGGACAGGATCAGCCAGGACGCTGCCAGCCGGCCGAGGGACTGTGACGGTCCCCGGCCTCGGACAGGATCAGCCAGGACGCTGCCAGCCGGCGGAGGGACTGTGACGGTCCCCGGCCTCGGACAGGATCAGCCAGGACGCTGCCAGCCGGCCGAGGGACTGTGACGGTCCCCGGCCTCGGACAGGATCAGCCAGGACGCTGCCAGCCGGCGGAGGGACTGTGACGGTCCCCGGCCTCGGACAGGGAGGGACTGTGACGGTCCCCGGCCTCGGACAGGATCAGCCAGGACGCTGCCAGCCGGCGGACCGGCGGCGCACATTGTTTCCAGAGCCCATGTGCTTTTGTTATCTGCACGCTGATGCGGCCCAATACTACAAGTGATATTTTATGTCGGTATCGCGCGTATGCATCGGAGTGGTAGAAAGAGTATATGTACGGTGGAGTGTATATATGTATGCTCAGGTGGTGTGTAGCTAGTAGGCGGTGGGGCGACGGAGGGCGTTGACGGGCATGATTCCTCTCGGTGTGCGCGGCGCGGGGCGTCGCCCACCGGCCACTGCTTGCGGCGGGGTGTGGCGGGCGGGATGGGGTATGGCGGGGAGCTTCCCTACAGGTCCACCGCAGGCTGGGTGACAGGCCGGGCAGCGGGCTTGAGACGGTACCCCCCCCCCCCCCCCGTGCCCCGCACCGCCGCAGCTACTGCGGCCCTGGCTGTCTATGATGGCTGTGCGAGGCTGCTGCTCTCTTCTCTCGCCTGTCGTCACCGCGTTGGCCGCCTGGCGTCACCGCGTCGGCAGCCTGTCGTCACCGCGTCGGCAGCTTGTCGTCACCGCGTCGGCAGCCTGTCGTCACCGCGTCGGCCGCCTGGCGTCACCGCGTCGGCCGCCTGGCGTCACCGCGTCAGCCGCCTGTCGTCACCCGCCCACTCCTACGCGGCGTCGGCCGCCCGCGACGCGGTGTAATCATGTGATAGCCCGATATCAAAGCCGGGTACGTGGAGAGAGAGTGAGACTCACGGGACTCCGGGCCGGTTCCACCACCCGTCTTATGAATGTTTATCTGGCTCGCTCGTTGGCGCGTACGTGTATATTTTGTACAGTGAGTACTCGCTCGGCCTGGCCACGCGCGGTGTTGAGTCGCACAATAAAGTGGCCGACACGTCTCGCCTCTGGGCCGTGCTATCATGTATTCACGAACGCATGTAATAGATGATTCGATATTGATCCATTCGTTGTTTGATTTGGTCGGGAGCGTGATGGGTTGGAGGCAGGCTGGCCGATATTTTGTTGCGGTTCAGCTGACGTGTATCACTGCATAGTTGATGCCACGCTACGGGTAATCCTGATCAAGAGAGTAGTGCCTTGTCATGCATCCTGCTGGTATAGGCCCTCCAATGCCGCTACTGGACCGCTGCAACTGACATGGTGGGTCTGATTTTACCATGGCTCGAGGAGTGTGTCCGATCCTTGCAGACGGTTCGTGACAACGGCAGCGCTACCACTGCCGTTGTCACGAACCGTCTCCCGGCGGTGGTGTGACTTCGCACAATTACAGGTGGGCAGCGCTGTTTGTAGCGGTCGATCGTTGGCGCATGAATACCGAATACCCGGCTGCTTGCATTGATTTACGACGCGTCCGAATAGCACCGTTCGGTCTTCTAAGAATCGGGCACACAGTCGTAACTTCAAGCGGCATTGTCTGCTTCGTATGTTTGGACGTGTGGTCTGGCCCTCGGGCCTGACGAGGGTTGAGTCGGTGGACTGAAGGTGATTTCGGAGTTTGGGTTTGGGTCAATGAAATTCGGAAAATGGTTAGTGGCAGGGATGCTGTTTTCGGGAATATGTAATTAGTTGATGAAAAGGGTGACTAAGAATTAATTACGATGCAGGAAGAGGAAAATATAATTAGCCATGATCGGTAGGCACCAGTCCGACTTGCCCTGATGCTGTCTAAATTTATGGACGGTAATTCTAAGAAGCATTTAAATATCTTTCGTTTATGTACCCCACTGTGCCTTACACTGTGTTTTGATGGGCCGTGGTCACCGCTATTTGAATACGACCGTCTTAAAGTGTGTTTGGAAACAAAACCTCATCGCTGTACGAAAACTTCAGGCAGGCGGCAGCTCCAGTTTTGTTTAGACTAGCCGCGTTTGCGACAATTTAATAAGATCCATGAGTCTGGATCTCGCATGTCAAGAAAGGTGTATGCAAGACCCTATAAGAAGGTAGAGTCATCCAGCGATTTGACCGAATCCAACTTGGGGTGGTGACGTCATTTGGACGTAGAATCCCTTGCCCCTATACAAATGAATAACTCGCAATTTTTGAAAGACTATATAGCTAATTATACAGAGCCGATTTACATGAAACATGCCCTGAAAGAAATACCGATTCAATGTCTTAACTTATCTAAATGACATTTTGCTCCTAAGTCACTCCTATGTTGACAGCGAAGGGGCTCTTATCTTATCCTTCGCTAATGTTAAAAGGTTTGGTTTGGTTGGTGGACCAAGCACCGTATCCTCTTGGGACTAAGGTGCTAACTGGAACTCTCACCCTGTTCCGAGGGGTATGGGGAGCCGGGCAGACTTTTTCAGAGGCCCGCCGAGGGATAATGCATGTTAAAGGAAATAGTTCACCTTCAACATTAGTTTTAAACTGAGATAGCAGTTTTGTAGCCCGTGTTGGAAAACCCCTATCTGCAAGTTTTCTTGACTGAAAAGACTCCAGCCGAATATATTTGAGTTTTTGGCGAAAGAATGTTGTACTGGTTATAGCCCGGGCAGAGGCTATACCATCAGCCAATCAGCTTGCAGCTGGTGCTAGCAAGCGAACGCCGGCCGCCGGTTGACACATCTCCAATGCGAGTCTATCTTCACGCGACTACTTTCGAATCTGATTGGCTCAACCATTTTTTACATTCGCGTGACGTCAGGACGCTGACTCAGAGAGTATGCATATAGTTTTGATAAACGATAAAAATGTACGGCCTTCTGTCCTGAATCGGCGCGATATAAGGCCATTTTTGACAATATAAAAATAAATTGTATTAAAAAATATAATTAAATCGTGTTGGGTAAAAAAATTCCAAGGTGAAGGGTGAATCGGTCTTCTGGGCGCATAGCCTCGTCGGGCCCAGGAATGAATGTTAAAAGGCCGCGCACGTTATAAGCCGCGCCACAAATGTCGATGCGCCACAATCTTCCGAATAGATGACGTCACGCCCCTAGAAAGAACTACGCAGGATAACTAGACAAACCGTACGATGGCACGGTTTTCGGGGCGATTGACATACGTGTTTCTTTTTTTTGCACAGCACCTCTAGCCAATTGAGCCTGTGGCTCTATGGCAGCTGCAGGGATGACAACCCCTGGGCGTATGCCCATTTCGTTCACATTATAAATAATTTCAGGAAGTCCGTCGTATATCAGTCATTTACGTTCCACCGTAGGCGTAATTTTCAGGGGCTCTGCCACAGGGGGGACGTGTCCCCACAACATTTTCGGATTTTAACATTACGCCTATGGGCGTTGCATGGAAAGAATCGACTTCAGAATGCCTCCGTCCAAGGCCCATTCATTTGTTTTCAACATTAGAAGGTAGCGTCACCAGGCGATTTGTTTACATTCTGCACCGACCGCTGTGTGACGTCACTGGGCGTCTCTTCGCCGCGTCCCGCCTGTGGAGCCAAGTATCCGTCGGCCGCCAAATCTAGTTCGTGGGATGTAATTTGGTGTGGTACATCCGTACTTCAACAAACTGTAGTCATTCGATATCTGTGATACATTTTTTTACGAATCATCAAGCTACGATTCATTTAAAGGGAAATAATGACCTTTTTCCACAAAAATGGAGTTAGCACTTGAAATCGCCAGACGAGACCAAAATATATTGTAAATTCATCACATTTTGCATGAAAACTTTCCTACCGAAAGATATTTCAAGTTAAAGTTGATAAGCGTTCCACACTTTTAACGACCGGTACTTGCAAGTACTTTTGGTCCTCATCAAACTGCGGGCCTTTCCCGTATTGTTTTTTTACGCAATGGAGTGGAAAATATATTGTGCGTTCTGCTTGTTGTGATTATATGCCCGGCGATCTTCTAAAACTAACAGCGATTGGAAAAAGTGGCAATACAATCGGAAGCTCATCGATGCACATCAACGGCGGCATAGTTAGTGGTTGCGACCCTCAATTTTTTGAAATAAATTCATTTGTTTTCAACATTAGGAGTATTGTATAATTTGTCTGTGGCTGTATATAACACTATGCTTTATATTATCATGAAAAATAATAATTTTTCCCCAAAAAACTAACAAACAATAACACAAAACAGGCAATTAAATCGGAAGCTCATCGATGCACATCGACGGCGACCTATTTAGCGTCGGCGATTTGTTTGCAAAGCATTGTCATGCTTCTCGGCGCACTTAACCATTGTGGCGAGTCGTTGCGAGTAGCGCTTTCGTTCTCCATGGCAACCAGGCGTGAGCCAATGAAAAGCCAGAACGTATTCCCTTTCTGGCTTTTGATTGGCTGACGCCTGGTTGCCATGGAGAACGAAAGCGCTACTAGCGTGTGTCCGAGCAGCGCTCAGTTTGATCGGAAATGTCAGAGCCTCCAAAAATGCCGCAATCGATGTGAACAATGGTAGGGAAGGGCGAATTTGTCAATGACCTTCATGAAGTACACAAGGTACTTGTTTTGTATTTTTCCCAAACTTACAACTTCGAATTTGGGAATAATTGTATTTAATTCTTAAATTTAAATAAAATAATTTTAAAACCATAGCGGTAGCCTAAGGAATTGTTGCTAACAAAATCAAAAGGTCATTATTTCCCTTTAATCAGCTGTCCATATTTCGCCACAAGAGCGAATATGTATTTTGCAACACTGCTCAAGGTGGCCAGCACGTTTCACATATTCCCGATACATATTCCACATATAGTTTCCTGACGGGTTGTGACACCCCTCCGAGTGCCATGACAGACTGGGATCCTTCTAAGACAGACGGGGTGTGTTTAGTTACGGTAAACAGAGCTTGTGTCAAGTCAGCAGCAGACAGCAGCAGGGCAGAGTGCGGCTCTCGCCTCCGCCCTCAGTGGCACACAGCGGCATACAGTCACACACAGAGGCAGACAGTCACGCAGTGGCACAAAGCAGTAGACAGAGGCAGGTCAGAGTGCCGCTTTCGCCCCCCCCCCCCCCACTCCCACCCGACAGCGGCACAAAGCAACATACTGTGGCACACACGGCACGGCATTGTCGTTCTCGCCCCCTACCTCGATGCCAACAGCGGCAGACCAGACAGGCGAGAGTGCCAATCTCGCCACATCCTTCGGCGGCGGACAGCGACATGCCAGAATACAACTCTCGTTCGTTCGTTCGTTCGTTACTCCCTCCGGCTCGCATCCCGGGTGTAGACATTGCAGCTCAGCTGGGCGCGGAATCCGGCGGCCAAGGCCGCCACCACACCGTCATCGCGCAGGGTAGTCGGGTCCGGGTGGATGACGCCCAGGTGCCGGAGGCGAGCTCTGAACAGGGCGGGGCACCGCTGCAGCACGTGCCGCGGTGTGTCAGCCTCTTCTCCGCATAGCCGGCACAGGGCGGCGGGACATCCCTCGGCGCTGCACTGCCCTCAGCCGAGCCTTGGTCGGCGGCTGATCCGGTGGAGGTACTGCTCCGAGCCGCTCCAGTGCCCGGCTCGGACTCTGAGCGAGACGGAGTCCGAGCCGTAGCGAGACGGTCGCCGTCGCCGACCGGGCCCCGCTGGCGGGTTTCATGATCCTTGTACCGCCCGCCAGGCCATGATCGCTGCCAGGTGGAGGTGGCGGATCGGGAGACGGCCTTCTGGGTGGTGGCGACGGCGATGGGCGTGTATTGTTGGAGGAGGGCGCTGGCCTCCTTTGCGAAGACGTCCGCTCACTCTCACCAGCGGCGGCGGCCGGGCTACGGAAGGACAGCGGCGGGGCGGCGGAAGACGACGCCATGGCAGCGACAGGGCAGCGGCAGGGCGGCGGAAGAAGACGCCAGGACAGCAGTCTGTATGCGGTCGCGCAGCGGCCGTTTAGCGACAGATGGTGACAGGTCAGCAATGACTTGGAGCTCCGCCAGATCACTCGGAGCTCCAGCTGTGCTGGCGAACCTGGTTCGCTGCTCTTTCCTGTGCCTTGATCATCTGCGCGAGCGGCATTCAACTACCTGAGCCGCAGGTGGAGGCGACACTGCCACCCGAGTCCGGCACGCCTCCACTGCCACCAGAGTCCGGCACGCCTCCACTGCCACCAGAGTCCGGCACGCATCCACTGCCACCAGAGTCCGGCACGCCTCCACTGCCACCAGAGTCCGGCACGCCTCTACTGCCGACGGAGCCCAGCACGCCTCCACTGCCTACGGAGTCCAGCACGCCTCCACTACCATCTGAGTCCGGCCACGACTCCACTGCCTCCAGAGTCCGGCACGCCTCCACTGCCGACGGAGTCCAGCACGCCTCCACTACCACCTGAGTCCGGCACGCCTCCACTGCCACCAGAGTCCGGCACGCCTCTACTGCCGACGGAGCCCAGCATGCCTCCACTGCCTACGGAGTCCAGCACGCCTCCACTACCACCTGAGTCCGGCCACGACTCCACTGCCACCAGAGACCGGTGTGACTCCACTGCCACCAGTCCGGCACGCCTCCACTGCCTCCAGAGTCCGGCACGCCTCCACTGACACCAGAGTCCGGCACGCCTACACTGTCGACGGAGTCCAGCACGCCTCCACTGACACCAGAGTCCGGCACGCCTCCACTGAGTTGTCTGTCTTCCTGTAGACATGCAACACATTGGTAAATAAATGCAGGGATGTAGCTATATGCACTAATTTCAATATGGTGTGACAAAACATATCACCTTTCTTTGACACCTCCAATTATAGGCTATTAAACTGCATCAAATTTGTATTGTGTGACACACAAGCAAATATTTATTGAATGGGCAAACACCAATCTCTTCCAAGACAATCAATACATATTACATACTATGTCAAAATTCATGTTAACCCTCGCCCTACTGGAGGTTTTTCACCTTCGCCCTACGGGGGTCCTAAAAAGACCCCCGGTTAACTTCCAAACCAAGCAGCATAGAGCAACGCGGTAAGAACCAACATGTTGCCCGTCATGTTTGGAATCTAACGGTATGCATTTTTTAGGTTTCGGGTCAACGAGTGGCCTTCCAGGTCAAGTGAATGATCTCGAATGACCACGTCCAGAACAGCGATTTTGCTCTGTCGGAAAACCTCAAAATTAAAAATTAAAAATGTAAATAAAATGCATGTTCCTAGACCAGTTTTGTCTCAGAAATAAAGAAAAGATAATAATTTGTTCGTATCTGGTAAAAAAAAAGTCCAAAAAGTTATTACAAAAATGACGTCATGAGTTTCTTACACTTATGGAGCCATCACTCAGTCAAAAATAGAAATATTGCTTTGAAATTTGGTTTGGGTATTGTCCATACTCAGTTATCTCACATATATTCCGGTTTTTCTAACATCTTTGAAAATTTTGATTTGTGGTGATTTGAAGACACAAATCATTTAATTTGTATTTTAGGGGTCAAAACACCCAAAAAATCGGAAATCCGAGATTGCCATTTTAAAGAGAATTACATTTTATATCTTTAGTTTGGTGAATTGCATTTGCAATTTGCTTCAAAACTCTGTTTTCTACGATTTGTCAAATATTTATCGTTTTTCCACCAACATGACGTCATCAAAACATGATTATCTCCCAATCTACTTAACCAATTTCAATTAAATTTTTACAGCATACGTATAATTGTTGTAAACTCAGCTACTGAAAATTTCAGCAAGATGTGCCGCATGTGTAAAAAGTTATTCAAAGAAAAATATCAGGGGGGGGGGGGCAGTCAGCACCCCCCCCCCCCTCCCCCCCCTAGGGCGAGGGTTAAGATATGCATCAGAACCACATAGATATGCACCAGACAATCAGCTCAATCTTTCAATTATATAACTAAATTTGACATCTATGATCCTAGCATTCTGCTGCCTTGATGCTAAGTGATAGATGGTACACAGGAAACATTGAAAAGCTTACAAGTACTAACTGTAAATTAATTAATGCAAATGTCAATAAAAAGTAGTGTATAAATAAACATAACAAACAATGGTAAAGGTACCTTATATATGCAGGCAATAATTAACCAAGCACCCAAGCAAGTACTTAAAAGAATGGAAGATGCAAACTATTTTACTGATGCTGATGCCACAAGTGTAATACCTTGAGATGGATGCTGGCAGGATTTTTTAGAAGGGATTGCATCAATTCTGAGCTTCGGTTTGGTGTCAGGAACTAAAGTTATCTTTATTATATGATGCATCATAATCTTCCTCCACAAAGTGCTCAGAGCAGACATAATAATTTTCACCATTAAACAGGTCTGCCCTGGCACACTTGTGCACCCATGCTGCCCAGATCATCTTCTCTTTAGGAAAGTGAAATCCATTTCCTTGCGCTTATGCTTCTTGCCAGCCCATGATCCACAGGTTGACATAGCACAATGTGACGGCATGTTTAACTTGTGGACTGTGGTGTAATCTGAAAAGGGACAAAAAAATGCATCCACAATTACAATTTAGATACACTAGACACAACCATAATTATCAATATCTTAAGGGTAAACAACCTACTATCAAGTATCCATTCAAGGGTTTCCACTTTCCATCCATCACAGCTAGTAACCTACCTACCTATTGTCTTCATAAGACTGGGAAACCAATCTGGTAGATACCTATAGATTGTACAGAAATTAAACAGAAAGCATTGGCCAGATATTATATATATAAACCAGTGAGTGTATGGTCAAACATTAAGATAAGTCGAACCATGGTCCATGGTGAGAAATGTACCAATCTCTTTCACATCCTGATCCACATCACATTAGTCTTCGGTTCGGGAGGCACCTAAACTAGTTTTGTGAAAAGGCACCATCAAAGTTAAGTTCCAGGAGCCAGGATCGTTAAATTACTGTTGAATCATTCTTATCAGATTATAAGTAACTTTCAGGATCACATTAAAAAAACAGCACCTAAATAAAACATCGCCCAAAGTCCTAGCCAAACCCTACCCAGATTACCACAATCTTACGAATGGCCGCCGTTAAGTTTACGTTTTGAGACACCCGGCGCTCGGTCCAAGTGACGCCCAGTGACGTCACTCTAGGGTCGCGGCTAGCAAATCGGGCCTCCCTATGGCCCACAACACAGGTGAAACCCCCCTGCCTCCGTCCCCCAAACTTTCGGAAGGTTACTTTACTAATAGCGGCGCCCTTGGTAATTTTCAATGTAAACTTGCGATCAGTGAAGACCCCGATATAAGTCGCTTGTGGCTACGAGCGAATCTTAGTCCGACCCGATCGAACTTAATGGCTACGAGTGAATCTTGGGCCGACCCGATAAAACTTAATGGCTACGAGCGAATCTTGGCGTAGACCTGTTTACTACTCGATCGGACTTAATGGCGTAGGCCTGTTTACTACTCGATCGGACTCGAGTATCGGATCGGATCGGACTCGATAGCGGGGTTAGGTTAGGTCATAAATATATGTTAGGTTAGTTTAGGGTCAAATCGCTGTTAAGACCATTAACAACGACTATTAACGACAACAACGATGACGGACTTTTTCGGGGCCTTCACTGATCGCAAGTTTACATTGGAATATACACCCACCGTAGGCGGCTAGGCCACCTGACGTGAATAATGACAAATATGTGGTAATATGACATGTATCTGATAATTTGGTTAAATTTATTTGTATAATATTTTTTTCTTCCAAAGAATGTACAATATAAGTGATGAATATGTAATCGAGGATAAATCCAAGGTACTTTAATAGATAAATGTATGTCACGTCCGCATGGAGCGCTAGCGGTACAGGAAACGAAACTGACAAATTGAAGTGTACCGTGTTCTTGGGATGCGAGTTGTTTGGGTGTTCTGTATCCGGGTTTATGTAATTATTAGGAAATTGTGCTACAATTGGTGGATCTTCGCTGATCTTTCTGTAATCCACGGAAGTATCTTAGGTGAGTAAAGCAGATTTATCAGAAGTAGGAGCACAAATAAAGCCCTTCAAACGTCCTCTGGCATTGCGCCATAAACGGCTCATGAACGCGAATGTCAAATCACCGTGTAAATGTCAAGGAAATCTATTCTCACTTTTTTGCACAGGCTTTATGCTATTAGTTCGTTAAATTGCAGAAGAATTTATGTTCCTCACTGTTCAAGTGACACTCACTATTTTGTCCATCAGAAATATACCAACATCGATGTTTCATATGCGAATCGACCAGGTGTTAGCATGTGCCTGTGGTGACAACCCATCTCATCAGCTTAAGGTGCACCATTTAGCCAGATTAAGTGAAGTAGGACGAGTCTGAAAGTTGTATTAAGGGATCATTATAATATTGATTAATTCAAGTGAACTGTTTTATTATATATAACTTTTTTAAAATAACATTTAAGCTTGATTTTGCCATTTGTAGATCACACTGATTCTTAGCATCATTACCTTCAGCTCTTGATTGTTTATTTATTGTCCATGGGAGCTGATGCTATATAATACTAACCTTTCATCAATTTTTAACTGAAAGGTGGGATATAATTATATGTTTGTAATATTTTAGTTTCAAACTTCATGATATGATAGCATGCTTTATAACATACAAATCAGTTGGGCAAACTAGGGGGAGGCAATCAAAAAGTTGATTGATCAAAAAGTTGATCGAAGTGGGCGGAGCAATGCCCTAATATGGGCATGCAATCAATATTTTGATTGGTTTTGGTACATTCTCACACTGAAACGTGTCATGTGCATCGAAAGAAAGCCTATGTACATCATATTTTTGTTAGAAAAGAAAGAAAAATTATTGATCTACAAAAATTGTGTTGTTCCAGTATCCACTGACTGTGTCTTTGTGTCTTTCTGAATAAAAATAAAAAGTATTTCCTAAATTCATCAAATCGAGGTCATTTGTTATGCTTCCTAGTGAACTAATTATTTATCAGATGATTCCATTTGGATTAATTATTAATATTATTTGATTTCAGCTTGCTTTTCCAGTATAACATTAACAATAAAATTAACATTAGCATTATAACATTTTCAGTATAAGTTAACATAATCAATATATTGATTAGCCAGCTGTTTGCACAATCAAAAAGTTGATCGCCGCCGTAATTTTCAGATGCCCGTAATCAATTTTTTGATTGCCGTAGATCATCGAATGCACGTTCATTTATTTTTATTTTAAGTAGCTTTCATATAATCTGCATAGTTTCATATTTTTACTTGCTGATTCTGTGGTTCTGAGTTTATTTCATCGCTTGATTATTCAAATATTGACAGGTTGCTGAAGGTCTGCAAGCATGCCCTTATAAGGGCATCACTCCGCCCACTTCGATCAACTTTTTGATCAATCAACTTTTTGATTGCCTCCCCGTAGTTTGCCCAACTGTTTTTCTTTTTCTTTTTTTTCCCAGCTTTGTGAAATGTCAACATATGTTAGTTCAAGTGATAGGAATAAATCAAATATTCCAGTAGTCAGTACATTGTATTACATACCATTAAATTAATTTAAAGTTTAACATCCAGCAAGCTAGCTCAGTTGCTGGTCATTGTGGAGATTTTAACATAGCGCTCAAGATGTTGGAAAACTGAGCATTTAATCAATGTATACTCTTAAAATGAATGTTACAGCCCATATCACATCTTATGTACGCTGAAATTTACCTTCCGATGCTAAATAGGTACCAAAAAGGAGACGTCTTTTATCGGGAGGCAGCAACACAATGTTTCAATGTGTCGTCCCACTCCCATACATCAAGGTTAAGCTAAAAGGTTAATGCATTGGTATGGATGGTACTGCAGAGTCACTGAAACAATATTAACATAATCAAACCTGACATTTCACAGTATTTCATAAAACCTAACCTATCCTACCGCTTGTAGTCAGCCAGTCTGATCGGGACGAAACCTAAGATTCGCTCGTAGCCATTAAAGGAAATAGTTCACCTTGGAAATTTTTACCCAACACGATTTAATTATATTTTGTAATACAATTTCTTTTTATATTGTCAAAAATGGCCTAATATCGCGCCGATTCAGGACAGAAGGCCGTACATTTTTATTGTTTATCAAAACTATATGCATACTCTCTGAGTCAGAGTCCTGACGTCACATGAATGTAAAAAATGGTTCAGCCAATCAGATTCGAAAGTAGTCGCATAGAGATAGACTCACATTGGAGATGTGCCAACCGGCGTCTGGCGATTCGCTTGCTAGCACCAGCTGCAAGCTGATTGGCTAATGGTATAGCCTCTGCCCGGGCTAGAACCAGTTCAACATTCTTTCGCCAGCACCGCATTCCTTCGCCAAAAATTCAAATATATTCGGCTGGAGTCTTTTCAGTCAGGAAAACTTGCAGATAGGGGTTTCCCAACACGGGCTACAAAACTGCTATCTCAGTTTAAAACTAAAGTTGAAGGTGAACTATTTCCTTTAAGTCCGATCGGGACGAACCTAAGATTCGCTCGTAGCCATTAAGTTCCATCGGGACGAAACCCAAGATTCGCTCGTAGCAATTAAGTCCGATCGGGACGAAACCTAAGATTCGCTCGTAGCCATTAATTATGTTGGCTCCGGATAGATGCTTGTAAATATTTTCCTAGTGACGTCATCAACCTGGCGGCTTCGCTCGTCCAACTTATCAACCGATCTATTTGTACCGATCTATTTGACCTTGCGCCAACCCAACCGACCAATCAGCGTCATCCTAGGCAGTCAGCTGATGCACGCTGGGTAAACTTCACGTGCGGCGGCGACGTGAAGTGGTGAGATATTCTAAATATTTACATTGTATGTAATTGTGAATGAAACTGTTTTTTTACAACTGAAATATACTAATTGGGAAATTCTCTATCGTTTGATGTACTTATTACGAGCGAGCGCTTCGCGCTCGCTCGTCTTTCCGTGGTATATGGGAAAAATCTGAATATGAGCGACCCGGCCCGACCCGACCCGACCCGTGGCGACGCTTTTGAGAAGCTCATATCTCTGCAACCACACGTCCGATTGACAAGCTGACTTCTTTGCTGAGCAGCCCCATCCAACCTACCCTGTTTGACACCGATGCCGACTCATGTGGGTGACTACCACTGCGCGTGGCGCGTGCCGCGTGAGGGGTGTTGAAAAGTGTTTTCTCGCAACAACTCTGCAACGGCTGAGCCGATTGTGTGCAAATTTGGTTTGTGGTTAGGGACCCCTCAGCCGCTAATTTTCGACAAGTCGGGGGTGGGGCGTCTGTACGTGCGCACGTGCACACCCCTATTCTATATATCAGGAACGGCTGCACCGATTGCATTCTAATTTGGTGTATGGTTAGGGACCTCTCAATCGCCAGTTTCCCACAAGACAGTGATGGGGTGCCTCTGCACGTGCGCACGTGCACACCCCTATTCTATATCTCAGGAACGGCTGAGCCGATTGTGTTCAAATTTGGTGTGTGGTTAGGGACCCCTCCGCCGCCGCCTACCCACAAGTCATGGGTGGGGAGCCTCTGCATGTGCGCACGTGCACACCCCTATTCTATATCTCAGGAACGGCTGAGCCGTTTGTGTTAAAATTCAGGGTGTAGTTAGGGACCTCTGAGCCGTCTCTTTCCCACAATTCAGGGGTGTGCGTCTGCACGTGCGCACGTGCGCACTTTTTTTTGTATCTCAGAAACTACTTGCCCTATCGAGTTGAAATTCACCATACATTTCCTTCGCGCTCGCTCGTTCATCGCCGACTACGGCGCCTTACTGGTACATAAATATTGCGTAAAGAATGTAGTGATTTGTAAATAAACACCCAGTTGCTGGCACTAGTCCCAAATAAACATGTTTTTGATGTGTCAATATTTTGATCCAGCCCAATAGAAATGGTATTGGGGAAAATGACTAATTTACAAATGGCAATTATGAAGCACTGGATAATAGTGATGAGATGAATGGCACATGAATCTGGGCATTGTGGCTCATAATTATGTTTCAGCCACCCAAATGTTTAATAAATATCTCGGAAATTGATGCAATATTGCTTTAACCCTCGCCCGGGTGGGGCCAAATCACTACGTGTTCGGTAGGGGGGGGGGGGGGGGTACAACCCCCCCTTAGTGTTTCGCCCCTAGTTGAGCTAGAGCTTCGATTCAAAGACGAGGGCGTTGCTTGTGACGAGAGGAAGCCATTGATATCCGATTGTAAGGTTTTGGGTCATTAGGTGACCTCTGAGGTCATGTCAATGACCAAAAAGTCATACAAATTGTAAATGCGTATAAATTGAATTACAATTTTATCGAGCTATGAACAATCATAATGCTTAATGGGTGCCAAATTCGTAATCAGTGTCACAAAATGCCCTAAAAACTGTCAAATTCCAAAAAGGTCATGTCAGGTCATCTGAGGTCAGTGACCTCGGTTAACCTGTGGAAGTGCATGACCCCAGTGGAGCATATAATTATGTAAAATGTATCCCAAATTCGAAATGAGCGTCACAAAATGTCCTAGAAACTACAAGAAGCCCAAAAAAGTAATCTGAGGTCATCGGAGGTCAATGACCTCAGTTGACCTCTGAGGAGGTCAATCGAGGTCACAATCACGGTGGAAACCACAACTGTCACCTGGAAACACCTGTGCATATATTCCTGAACAACAAACACTCGGAAACTGCTCAAGTTACAAGCATTGATACTACGGGACGCCAGTTGCGCCTGACATGACCTTGAGAAACAGGTCATAGGTCACGGGTCATGTATGTTAGAAATTAACCATTTTCAGAGTATGTGGATTTTTTCTCTCAAAAGTAGGGTACTGAAAGTTTCATCGCAATCGGTTGGAAATTACGCGAGTTATTCACACACAAAAACAAGGGGGGGATCCACCCCCCTACCCGGGCGAGGGTACATCATTTTTGTAATCAATTTTTTCACTCAAATTAAAATAACTATTAAAATATTGATGCAGTAACATCACAGGTGAATAATTTGTTAAAATACAAATTACTTAGTTTTATTAAAGGGACATTGCCACCTTTCTGAAAGTTGTCAAATATACGCCGGTTGTACCCGAAAATATGAAGTAAGTGCTGCTGAAAACGATGGTGATATTTTTTTTCTCTCCAAAACTTCACTCAATTTATACTAATTAAGTTGTTAAAATTTGGCTTGATGACGTCATTATTGAGCTAAATAGAGCTATAGATAAATCCTTTACGCTGCCAAAGTTTGGCACAATTTTTGTCACGACAATTCTGGCGATTCAAATACAAGCAGGTACCAGGTAAACTGTGTCGCACTCACTTGACCACCGAAGTCTTGTCACTGAAAGCTCCACATACCACACATCGAATTCTTGGCATCGTTTGAAAATTGCATTAGAGTTTCACTTTATAGAAGTCTAGTTATCCTGATATAACCCACGGTAAATATAATACACCCAGCGATCGAGAAACGAAACGCGTAAATATCTCCAAGGTTTACCTTAAAACAAGTCGACTATCATCACCATTGGGTAAATAGAGACGATGTCATCGGCTTTAAACCCTATTAAAATACACGTGGGGTTTATTTGTTACAATTGTCAAGACCAAGCTCGAATTTCTTTTCGAATAGACCTATGTGGTTGTTTTAACTGCTACCCTACTTAATTTCAAAGCAAATCCAACAACATGGCTATCTCAACTCAAAACTAATGTTAAGGTGGGAATGTCCCTTTAAACAAATTTCAATGAAATTATAAATTGAGAGCTACACAACTTGTACATAATAAAGTCCACAGTGGCAAGAACATGCTGTGCAAAACTTGTCTCTCTATCTTGCATGATGTGACCATAATTTTATTGTCTAGGTGCGCCATTTTACATAACATGTCAACCTCTGATTATAGTGGCAATCGTTTTATCTTTATCAACAACAAAAAAAAAGAAGCAAAAATAATGTAAGTAAAAATCAACTAAAGGGGCTCCAGATGTGAATTTCATTGTATCCAACAATCAAACCAATAGCTACTTACCATATTGAACATATTTTTGACATTCCAAAAGAGTAGGCACACTCCCTTTCAGCGCATACTCCAGTTTGTTTTACCTGATGTGTGTAGCTGTGTTGCTGTGTGTAGCATTCTGTGTTGACTGGACAGAGTAGACACTGCACCTGTCCTTTCCACCGTGTGACAGTGTTCTGACCACCGTGTGACAGTGTTCTGACCACCGTCAGTGAGTGGGGACACAATGGACGTGGACCCGGCACCGGCGGCCGGAGGCTCCGGACCCACACCCGGCGCAGGAGGAGGAGGCGGCGCAGGAGGAGGAGGTGCTGCCACCACCGGCAGCACCCTGAAACGCTCCTCCAGCGCTCCCATGATCAACGAGCTCGTGTCTCAGACACAGAGCATCAGTTCAGCCTCCACATCCAGGTATTATTGGTTTGCATCAGGACTGCATAGAGGTATTTGGGTGGTGTGTTAGTGTTTGCGTTGAATAAGCCTTTACATCGTGCAATGCAGTGTGATCTCTTATACTTGGTTGGTGACTCATTGTGCATTGATGCCTTCGATGGGTGCCACGGTGATTGGCCTTGCCATCGACTTATACTGACCTGCACTGTTGTGCTGTAACAGTGCACTGCTGTCTCTGAAAGGGGATTGGCTGTTGTGTTCTAGCGAGCCCCTGTTTGTTCTGCAGGGGTTTCGGCTCTCCGCCGCTGTTCTCTTCCGGCGGCGGCACCAGTCAGTCACACAACACGCGTGTTCGACGGTTCAGCGCCACCTTTAGTCCGCTGGCCGCACCCAGTGTGAGTAGCAAATGATGCTGGAAGCTGCTGAGCTCTGGAAGATATTCTGGTATAAACCAGTTCAGAAAAAAACTAGTTAAAAGTGTAGAAGAGAGGTACAATATCTTAGCAAAGGAGAGTCAACAATTGAGGAATGGGACCTGAACAAGTATTTGCTAATTTATTGGTATCTTTACCGTTTACCTTTTAGTTATATTTTGTACCTTTTAGTTAGTGACCGCTTGAATATTGTCAATAGTGCAAAGCCTCAAGTCTTCAATAACATGGAATTGTATTAATGATAGGTCTACTATACAAGTTCTCCTCGTGTATACCTCGTGTTTTCCCCACCGACTGAGTCCGATGTGTGTTTTCTCCACCGACTGAGTCCGATGTTGCCCGTCTGTGTTGCGGCCTTCGTGTGTTTTCTCCACCGACTGAGTCCGATGTTGGTTTTCTCCACCGACTGAGTCCGATGTTGGTTTTCTCCACCGACTGAGTCCGATGTTGGTTTTCTCCACCGACTGAGTCCGATGTTGGTTTTCTCCACCGACTGAGTGCGATGTTGCCTGTCTGTGTTGCGGCAGTCCCCTGGCGGCAGCAGCGGGGTGCGCACGCCGTCCCGGCTGATGCAGATCCGCCAGGAGGCCGGCCTGGAGGACCGCGACCGCGAGATCAAACACGAGCGCAGCGTGCACGCCGCCCTGCAGATGTCGCTCAGCTGCGAGGACCTCGCGCTGGTACGTGAGGGGGAGGGGGGGGGGGGGGGGGCAGCAGTATATGTGATGGACAATATTGCACCAATGTAGTATAGGACCTTGTCAGGTATTTTGTATTTTCATTTTGTTTATGTTAGTTTATATTGTGCACATGTATTTTAGGGCCTTGCAATTATATTGTAAATTTTATGTTGAGCTTCTTTTGTGGTACATTTGGTACATTAATCGCGTGCAGCTCAGGTGTATATCGTCAGCACGCTGTACGCTCTGCAACTGCAGCTGGCCGAATAGAGGCGACTGTTGTCGGTCGCAATACAGCGACGGTGTCCAGGGCTCCACCTGTGTCCCGTCCCTCCCTCGCCGTGTGTTCTGACTCTCTGCCCGCCCGGTCCGTCAGAGTACGCGGGACATCTGTGTCCCGTCCCTCCCTCGCCGTGTGTTCTGACTCTCTGCCCGCCCGGTCCGACAGAGTACGCGGGACATCTGTGTCCCGTCCCTCCCTCGCCGTGTGTTCTGACTCTCTCCCCGCCCGGTCCGACAGAGTACGCGGGACATCTGTGTCCCGTCCCTCCCTCGCCGTGTGTTCTGACTCTCTGCCCGCCCGGTCCGTCAGAGTACGCGGAACATCTGTGTCCCGTCCCTCCCTCGCCGTGTGTTCTGACTCTCTGCCCGCCCGGTCCGTCAGAGTACGCGGGACATCTGTGTCCCGTCCCTCCCTCGCCGTGTGTTCTGACTCTCTGTCCGCCCGGTCCGTCAGAGTACGCGGGACATCTGTGTCCCGTCCCTCCCTCGCCGTGTGTTCTGACTCTCTCCCCGCCCGGTCCGACAGAGTACGCGGGACATCTGTGTCCCGTCCCTCCCTCGCCGTGTGTTCTGACTCTCTGTCCGCCCGGTCCGTCAGAGTACGCGGGACATCTGTGTCCCGTCCCTCCCTCGCCGTGTGTTCTGACTCTCTCCCCGCCCGGTCCGTCAGAGTACGCGGAACATCTGTGTCCCGTCCCTCCCTCGCCGTGTGTTCTGACTCTCTGTCCGCCCGGTCCGTCAGAGTACGCGGGACATCTGTGTCCCGTCCCTCCCTCGCCGTGTGTTCTGACTCTCTCCCCGCCCGGTCCGTCAGAGTACGCGGAACATCTGTGTCCCGTCCCTCCCTCGCCGTGTGTTCTGACTCTCTGTCCGCCCGGTCCGTCAGAGTACGCGGGACATCTGTGTCCCGTCCCTCCCTCGCCGTGTGTTCTGACTCTCTCCCCGCCCGGTCCGTCAGAGTACGCGGAACATCTGTGTCCCGTCCCTCCCTCGCCGTGTGTTCTGACTCTCTGTCCGCCCGGTCCGTCAGAGTACGCGGGACATCTGTGTCCCGTCCCTCCCTCGCCGTGTGTTCTGACTCTCTGCCCGCCCGGTCCGTCAGAGTACGCGGGACATCTGTGTCCCGTCCCTCCCTCGCCGTGTGTTCTGACTCTCTGCCCGCCCGGTCCGTCAGAGTACGCGGGACATCTGTGTCCCGTCCCTCCCTCGCCGTGTGTTCTGACTCTCTCCCCGCCCGGTCCGACAGAGTACGCGGGACATCTGTGTCCCGTCCCTCCCTCGCCGTGTGTTCTGACTCTCTGCCCGCCCGGTCCGACAGAGTACGCGGAACATCTGTGTCCCGTCCCTCCCTCGCCGTGTGTTCTGACTCTCTGTCCGCCCGGTCCGTCAGAGTACGCGGGACATCTGTGTCCCGTCCCTCCCTCGCCGTGTGTTCTGACTCTCTGTCCGCCCGGTCCGTCAGAGTACGCGGGACATCTGTGTCCCGTCCCTCCCTCGCCGTGTGTTCTGACTCTCTGTCCGCCCGGTCCGTCAGAGTACGCGGGACATCTGTGTCCCGTCCCTCCCTCGCCGTGTGTTCTGACTCTCTGCCCGCCCGGTCCGTCAGAGTACGCGGGACATCTGTGTCCCGTCCCTCCCTCGCCGTGTGTTCTGACTCTCTGCCCGCCCGGTCCGACAGAGTACGCGGGACATCTGTGTCCCGTCCCTCCCTCGCCGTGTGTTCTGACTCTCTGCCCGCCCGGTCCGACAGAGTACGCGGGACATCTGTGTCCCGTCCCTCCCTCGCCGTGTGTTCTGACTCTCTGTCCGCCCGGTCCGTCAGAGTACGCGGGACATCTGTGTCCCGTCCCTCCCTCGCCGTGTGTTCTGACTCTCTGCCCGCCCGGTCCGACAGAGTACGCGGAACATCTGTGTCCCGTCCCTCCCTCGCCGTGTGTTCTGACTCTCTGCCCGCCCGGTCCGACAGAGTACGCGGGACATCTGTGTCCCGTCCCTCCCTCGCCGTGTGTTCTGACTCTCTGCCCGCCCGGTCCGACAGAGTACGCGGAACATCTGTGTCCCGTCCCTCCCTCGCCGTGTGTTCTGACTCTCTCCCCGCCCGGTCCGTCAGAGTACGCGGGACGATGCTCTGAAGAAGCCTGGAGCCGGTGCGGGCGGCGGCAGTCGGTCGGTGACGGACCCGCTGCACCTGACCATGCCCCAGCCGGCGCCGCTCTCCTACGGCTCGTCACCGTCCCCCACCCGGCCGACAGGGCGACCCTGCTTCTCACCACAGGTAAGCCACCGACCGAGCCTCTGCTGGCAGTGTCTGTCGCAGAAGTGACGACGTGAGACATGCTTGACGTTTGCGTATCGTTTCTGTTTGCCCAAATCCCAGAGGATGCATACGCTCACCTCCCTGATCACCGCTGACGGCTGACCGCCCCGCCCCGTCACCCATTGTCAGATCCCGGAGCGGCTTCGCGGCCCTTCGTTCAGCCCGTCTCCGTCGCCGTCGCCGACGCGCCGCTCTCCGTTCGCGGCGTTCGGGAGCCGTCGCAGCATGTCGCCGATCCTGCGGCCCAGCCCCCTCGGCGGTGCCATCAAACGCAAGTTCGACTACGACCGGCCCCCGGCGCCCGGTCACAACAAACGCTTCCACTCGGGGGGAGGAGGAGGCGGCGGAGGAGGCGGTCTGCTGGCGCCGCACCCGCTCTTGTACAGGTGAGTGGTGGAAGAGGCGGCCGGGTGGGAGGGTTCCGCTCTTGTACAGGTGAGTGGTGGAGGAGGCGGCCGGGTGGGAGGGTTTTGTGGTGGACTTTGTGCTGGTGCCATGGAAAAGTTGGTGTTTCGCTGTCTTCTTGTCGCACAGACCAGCTTCGATTTGCATTGGAATGGCGCATTGCATCCAACGCACTATGGATTTATTGCGGAAAAAGAACATCCCTTCAAGTTCAGCCGTTTGAAAGCTCTATCCGACCTTTCACGTTTTTCATTTGTGTCATTCATTGCATTCATTCATTCATTCATTTGATGTTTTTGTAGTCTACTTATACCAGCCAATGTTTGACCCTGTCTCTCTCTCTCTCTCTTTTCCGCAGCTCTGCCTCACTGGAGGCGGCCGTGGGCGCACTGCAGGGCTCGGTCGGCTCTGTGGGCACACCCGAGTCGGTGTCGTCGGTCGGCTCGCCCGGCGTCTCGTACAAGCAGGACGACTCGCCTCGCCCGATGCTCGCCGAGACGATGGACTCGTCGAGCATGTTCCGGCCGGTCGAGTCGCCTCGCTCGTCCGAGCGCCGGCTCAAGGCGGCCGGCCATGAGGCGCCGCCGCCGCCGCCGCCGGCCCCGCATAAGATGGACGATAGCTGCGTGCCCATGGAGACGGGAGTTGGCCCCGGCGGCGGTGGAGGCGGCAGCGGAGGCGTGGGTGGAGCAGAGAAGGGGCTAGGCATGGACGTGCGGCCGGTTGCCATGGAAATGGGCGGCGGTGGAGACGGAAAGGTGCCGATGGACACGGGAGGACAGAGGCTGCCCGGGCACGCGCAGTACATGCGGCAGAGTATATAGGCTGTGATGCGCGCCGGCTGCGTGGCTGAGTGGCGGGCGGCGCGACTCCGTGTGAGGACCTGCCGCTACGAGGAGGACGACGGGTGAGTGTGCTGGGCAGTCCGCGCTGAGTGTTACCGGCAGGGTCAGTGACCTCACGTCCTGGCCCGACCCGCTGCGAGACGCCCTGGCCTCGTGTACAAAGTAGTGTAGTCAAGAGTTCGAGCTTGGGGCCGAGATGGAAAGGTGCGCACAGAATCCCTGTGTATTTATCGGGTGGCAATGGGCGCAGTCGTCCGTTCGCGCGTCTCTCCCTCTCTCCCTCCGCCTCGTTGATCGTTGTTTTGATCGCTTCGTGTTGGCTGGGTGGTCGGTCGCCAGTTCTGCCGTGGCTGGCGTGCGGCCCTGCTGCCTGGCGCGAGCTGAGAGCTGGGAGCCGCGATCGTCCGTATGTGATCTAGGTCTGTGAAGCCCGTGCTGCCGGTGGGGCGAGTGTGGCCCGATGCGGGCGGTTACGGCCGAGTGTTCGTGTGCCCTTGTCGGTGTTGTATTGAAGGTGTGGAGGTGCTAAGTGGCGCTAGTGGTGCAGATTGGCCCCTCGTGGGCTGTCTGCTGCTCAGATCTCTACTCGGGCGCGTCTGTTCGCGAGCTGATCCCACTGCCCCTCCTTTCTCCCCTTCTGATAGACAGATATATTGCGTAGTCATTGTCGTCCTGGTCTGTTTGGTCGCAAGCTGAAATCACCTTTGGTTGATGTACCGGCGTTAGACTGGTCGCCGTGCTGCTTAATCTATGATTCTATATTATCTCTATGGTATAAAGGTACAGCTTGCATTGATTAATTTGACAATTATGCATTCACATTATCGAAATCCAGCAAACGGCCTTACTTTTCGTTGCTTTTCCAGTTGTGTTGCACTGCTTGCACTGCACTGTTTCTGTCGATGGCATTTGATCGTGTAACTGATCTGGTTTTAGACGGCTGTCTTGAGACGGCTGACGTAGTTAGTGTCAGGAGTGGCTCGGGACCACTTCGCAGCGTTATGTCCTGCCTTCCCCGCCGCCTGTGTGCGGCCGCACCGCTGATTGCTGGACGTATCCCGGTGCCGGGCTGGTCCCGCGCCTCGCTTCCCGCTGACGCTGCCGGCCCCGGTCCCCCCCCCCCCCCCTCCGCTCCCCGTCACGTTTTCATGGTACTGCTAGTCACCGGGAGAAGGGACTCCGCCCTACAAACCCTGTACCCTCAGTGACGTCATCGCTTGACGCACCGCCGGCGCCCCGGCATTCACGGCTCTTGTGTGGTGTGGACATCAAGATGGTCATTCTCAGTGTCTGCAGCCGTATAACCGAGACCGCGTTTTTCGCGATCGATTTGTTTTTGTTTTCTGTGCGTCGTCTGTGCGCTCGGCGTTTCCTAAGTGGAGGCGGTCGCTGGCTGGGTGGTCTGCGGCAGTGTCGCCGTCGCCGCCGCCCTGCGCATGCGCGCTGCACCCCTCAGCCTGTCTGCACGGCCGGTATATATGTTGTATATGTCTGGCCGCCGGCCACTGCGCGTTGTACGAGTACCTTCCTCCTCGGGACAATATCAGCCGTGCTTTCAACCTTGCTGAAAGAATAGATATGTTTGTGAAAATGAGCCAAGTGCGTTTGGTGGGTGAGGTTGCGTTGGTGGCGTGGAGAGGGCCAGCTGGGGCTAGGCACGGATTGAAAAGTGTCCATCTTTTGACGTACTTAGTAATTGAGCGAACAGATTCTATCGGGAGGTGGTCACGAAACATAGGCCGTGTTCTTCGTGACATGATGATTGTGTGGACTGTGAGGACAGAAGTAACCAATCAGCGACAGGTAAATCTCGTCGCTTCGTCGCAAAGAACACGGCCATACATATCGTCGGAATGGAAACAACTAGTCACTGTGTACGAAGATTCCTTTACCTTAGTTATCTATCACATGTCTTTGAACTTGTAATGGTGTACTTCTAACAGCAAACGCAGTTTATATTTTAGAGACAAGCATTCACTTAATAGTTGATGTAAACATAAACGTCAGAATGTGAACACATTGGTCACCAGTACTCAGTAGTCGCCCTATGTTACGTGTTGTCTCCGCGCGCTGCGGCGTCGGGCTCGGTCCGAGGTATGAGGCCTGTTCACGGACCCTGCGGTTGGCTGCCGTTCGGCGGTAAGCAGTGGTCGGCAGCCGGTGGGGTAACTAAAAGTGGGGATGGGGCGAACGGTATGACGTCACACGGCTGCGGTTGGCTGCGGTTCCGGCGGTTGGCACGGAGCAACCGCAGGATGAAATGTCCGTGTGTTCAAGAGACGCCAGTTGTGATGACGCATGAGGGAAGGGGCGGGGAACCGCCGAACCGCAAGTGGTCGTGAACAGGCCTCAGGTGTCCGTCTCCATATTGCGCCTCGGGCCAGATGCCTGTTAACGACCACCTGTGGTTCGGCGGTTTTCAGCCTCTTTCCGCCCCGCCCCTTTCCTTATGCGTCATCACAAGCAGGCGTCTCTTGAACACACGGACATTTCATCCTGCGGTTGCTCCGTGCCAACCGCCGGAACCGCAGCCGTGTGACGGTCATACCATTCGCCCCATCCCCACTTTTAGTTACCCCACCGGCTGCCGACCACTGCTGACCGCCGAACCGCAGAGCCAACCGTAGTGGCGGATCTAGGTGCGTCGGATCGTCAGCGGGAAAGGTTTTTGAGCGGGGGGGGGGGGGGGCGTCGGGTCGTCAGCACGAAAGTTTCGTTGAGCGGGGGAGTGGGGTAAATCTCGCCTTCCCGGAACAAAAATCACAACCCCCGGAACGGTTTGGGGGGGATATGTATTTGCATACCAATTTTTCGTGGGGAGGGGGGGGGGGGCAATTGGGGTATTCCAAAACAGATCGACCAAAACAATTTCTAAATAGCACACTACATCTCATATTTCGATAAAACTACGTGTCTGGGGTTATCTGGGCTGTTGATTCACGCTGTGAACTTTTCAGCCTCGTCCATCAAATGATTTTCGAGTTACAGCCTCGGGCAACTTTGTAATGTCAAGCAAAACTCAAATATTCAACGGACAATATCTCCCATCTAAACCAGTTAAACGGTAACCGAGCGGTATCTGTTGCTTCCCTGGGAAAAACTACATACAAAATAAGTTGTATTACATTTGTCATGATCTCCTTTTTCGAATCCGCCAAAAGGAAGTACGTCCTGAGCGCTGCATGCTTCATCGTATAAATTAATGCTTATATAAATCATAGGTAGAATGGTATCTATTGCCTTGGGTAGAATACAGTAATTACGAGCGAGCGCGAAGCGCTCGCTCGTCCTTCCGTGGTATATGGGAAAATCTGAATATGAGCGGCCCGGCCCGACCCGGCTCGTGGCGACGCTTTTGAGAAGCTAATATCTCTGCAACTCTCTGCGGTTATCATGCGAGTCCGATTGACAAGCGGGTTTCTTTGCTGCAAGTATCCAACCAAACCTGTGTGAGACCGGTGCAGACTCATGTGGGTCACTACCACTACACGTGGCACGTGCCGTGTGAGGGGTGTTGAAAAGTGTTTTCTCGCAAAAACTCCGCAACGGCTGGGCCGATTGTGTTCAAATTTGGTGTGTGGTCAGGGACCTCTCAGCCGCCACTTTTTCACAAGTCAGGGGTGGGGTTCCTCTGCACGTGCGCACGTGCACACTCCTATTCTATATCTCAGGAAAGGCTTAGACGATTGTGTTCAAATTTGGTGTGTGGTTAGGGACCCCTCCGCCGCCGCCTTCCCACAAGTCATGGATGGGGTGCCTCTGCACGTGCGCACGTGCACACCTCTATTCTATATCTCAGGAACGGCTGAGCCGATTGTGTTCAAATTTGGTGTGTGGTTAGGGAATAGGGACCCTCCGCCGCCGCCTTCCCACAAGTCATGTGTGTGGGGTGCCTCTGCACGTGCGCACGTACACACCCCTATTATATATCTCAGGAACGGCTGAGCCTATTGTGTTCAAATTTTGTGTGTGGTTAGGGACCTCCAGCCGCCAATTTCCCACAAGTCAGGGGTGGGGTGCCTCTGCACGTGCTCACGTGCGCACCTTTTTGTATCTCAGAAACTACTTGCCCTATCGAGTTGAAATTCGCCATACATTTCCTTCGCGCTCGCTCGTTCATCGCCGACTACGGCGCCTTACTGGTTAAAGGAAATAGTTCACCTTGAATTTTTTTTTACCCAACACGATTTGATTATATTTTTAATACAATTTCTTTTTATATTGTCAAAAGTGGCCTTATATCGTGCCGATTCAGGACAGAAGGCCGTACATTTTTACTGTTTATCAAAACTATATGCATACTCTCTGAGTCAGAGTCCTGACGTCACGCAAATGTAAACAATGGTTCAGCCAATCAGAATCGAAAGTAGTCGCGTAAAGATAGACTCGCATTGGAGATGTGCCAACCGGCGGCCGGCGATCGCTTGCCAGCACCGGCTGCAAGCTGATGGGCTGATGGTATAGCCTCTGCCCGGGCTAAAACCAGTACAACATTCTTTCGCCAGCACCGCATTCCTTCGCCAAAAACTCAAATATATTCGGCTGGAGAGTCTTTTCAGTCAAGAAAACTTGCAGATAGGGGTTTTCCAACACGGGCTACAAAACTGCTATCTCAGTGTAAAACTAATGTTGAAGGTGAACTATTTCCTTTAAAGGAAATAGTTCACCTTCAACATTAGTTTTAAACTGAGATAGCGGTTTTGTAGCCCGTGTTGGGAAACTGCAAATCTGCAAGTTTTCTTGACTGAAAAGACTCCAGCCGAATATATTTGAGTTTTTGGCGAAGGAATGCGGTGCTGGCGAAAGAATGTTGTACTGGTTCTAGCCCGGTCAGAGGCTATACCATCAGCCAATCAGCTTGCAGCTGGTGCTAGCAAGCGAATCGCCGGCCGCCGGTTGGCACATCTCCAATGCGAGTCTATCTTTACGCGACTACTTTCGAATCTGATTGGCTGCACCATTTTTTAAAATTCGCGTGACGTCAGGACTCTGACTCAGAGAGTATGCATATAGTTTTGATAAACAATACAAATTTACGGCCTTCTGTCCTGAATCGGCGCGATATAAGGCCATTTTTGACAATATCAAAATAAATTGTATTACAAAATATAATCAAATCGTGTTGGGTAAAATTTTACAAGGTGAACTATTTCCTTTAATATACTGTGTAATATGACCTTTTACTCGACAGAAAGTAAGTAATTAATAATAAAACAATATATTAGGTTAGATAAATCAAGCCATTTTTGATCAATAATTATTTTTGTTCATTTCGACGTTTGCATGTGCCACGCGCTGTGGTTCTCAATCGAACCACAGCAAAAGCCGATCTCAATCGGAGCAGTGGTTGCAAAAATGTTAAAATCCGAAAAGCGTATGTACGGCCGGTTCGGGCCGGGTCAAATGTAAATTTGTCTAGTAAGTTTACGAGAAACCTCACGGGCGCTTCGCGCCGCTCGGTTATCATGCGAGTCATATAAACCTATATACCAGTAAAACGCCTTTTTGGGCGATGACCGAGCGGGCGCGCTCTGGTAAAGGTAAAACAGGTTTGAAATATGAAACGGTAAGGGAGCACACGTGGTAGTAACACATAGTCCTTTTAGTCCTTTTAATCCTCCATAAAAATTGTTAGGCCTCAATGCATGCCAACATAAAAATTAAGTTGTATTAAATTGTTCATGATCTCCTTTCTCGAATCCGCCAAAAGGGAGTACGTCCTGAGCGCTGCATGCTGCAGCGTATAAATCAACCCGCGCACTGCAGGGGGTTGATTTCCGCCCCTCCCCCCAGGTTTTTCGCAGATAGCGAAAAAAACGGCGGCGCACATCGCCGCCGGGTTATACACACCTGTTAGGACATCAATTGCGCACACTTTGAAAAAAAAAATAACCTGGGGCCATCTCAGGTCAGGTCACCAGACCAGGTCAAGTGACCCCACCTCCAATTTGTTTTGCAGTTGTGCCAAAGCCAGAGTTTCTCACCGATCAGTTTGAAACTTACAGGATGTCATGAGGGCATAAGTATACCTTATACAATTCGTTTATCTCGGAATTTTGATATCGGCGACCTAGGTCAGGTCTATTTCGTAACCTCCCCATGATAAGTCAATGGGGAAATATACAAATGCTTCCTATTTCAAGGATATGTATGATATTAGTCCAATTACTTCTGGATCAGGTGTTCGTTAGACCCCCATAGCAAAGCGTGGAAATCTCGAGGCCCTGCCGGGCTCGGGGAACTGGGTCAAGAGCTGGTAAAATAGTTGTAGCTATGGGTCTGAGACACACTGTCTCTTAGGCTCAGCGGTTAAATACCGTGGGTGGAACCCGGGGGTGATGGAAGAGCTGAGGGGGCAATGGGAGAAGCTGTTACTCTCAAGAAGATCGAGAGGCAACCAATATGCTTTGCTCCCATACAAACTCAGAGGGACCGTCTGAGAAACGAATACAAAAAACGATTGGAAGGGTCTCCATCAGGCCTGACAAGGCTCCTCTCGGCCTGGCACGGTGCCCTCTCAGACCGGGAGAGGGCCATCTCAGGTCTGGCATGTGCCCTCTCAGACCTGCATAGGGTATTCTCACACCGGCCTAAGGCCCCGTCAGACTGTTCGAGGGTCCTCTTTGAGTGCAGTAGCTCCCTCTTCAGACTTAAGAGAGGTCCCTCTCAAATCTGACCTGGGCTCCTTAGACTGGCCGAGAGGCCCTCTCAGATCGAACGAGCTGCTCTGATGGGCATAAAGCCCTTTCAGATCTGGAAAATATCAACTCAGATCAGCCTGGAGTATCTCATACGAACAATGAGCCCGTCCGGCCGCCTGGAGGGGTCTATACCCGCCTGAGAGGGTATAAAATACCCTCTCAGACTGGCCGAGGGCCTTCTTAGGGCGGTTGCCTGCCCACTCAGACCGACCGAGGGCACCCCTAGGCTGACCGTGGACCCTTTCAGACCAGCTTAAGATCCTATATCAAGACCTGCCAGAGGCCTCTTCAGGCCCATGACCCTCTAACCGGCTGAGGGCCACCTCAGGCCCTCAACCGGTCGTGACATACGAGTAAACTTCTTTGGTTTATTTGTAGACCAAGCACTACATTCCCTTGGAACCAAGGCAATAATTGGAACTCTCACCCTGTTCCGAGGGGTATTGGGGACCGGGTCGACTTTTCAGAGGCCCATCGAAGGATTTAAACCCCGGCCCTGGCAAAGGAAACAAACTTATCCTTCCACTGTGCCGATTGCCACCAAATAGCACTTGTTCATTGTCCAGACACTGGTCAGAATCGTCTTTTCTGCGCCGAAACTGAAGCAATATTTGCCATACAATGATTAGCTGAGTTTTATTTACTTATTTTATCGCTCTCGTTATTCAATTTGCGTGTATTTAAGATTTTTGCCTTCATTTACTCCACCGATGTCGTTTTTTTATATGCATCCGATGACAAATAGATGCCCCCCCGCCCCCAGTGACGTGATTTTTCCTCGACTGGGGGGGGGGGGGGGGCTGGCGGCAACCCCCCCCCCAGTTAACATGTTAGAGGAGGACCTGCCTTATAACACAGAGAGACCTTTCAAGGTCAAGTCTCGGCGAATTCGTACGCTTCGGCTTTGAGCGGGCGCTAATACCACAGCCAAACTGGACGAGAGCGGCCATCATGAATACTGAGCACAGCTGGGACCAACGTTTTGGAGTCAGAAATAAATACAAAATAAATTGCCGATATCCTGCTTTAGGTGCTGCAGGAGCAACTTGAGCATACATGATTGTTGATCCCCACCATTCATTTAAGTTGCTTTTTATAAATCCTCAGCAGGTGGCAATATCCCTTTAACTTCGTTTAAGTTGTTTAAGTTGTCAGTTGATATTGATCCGTCATATTGATTGGTTTATTTTATCGCTACAGTATTTTCGCACGAGTGACATGAAGAACCACCCAACAATTTTGTTTCACGTGTAGGTAGGTACTACACAGAGGCTATGCAAAGCCGAAGATAAATGTTATCTGTCTGATGACGTCGGATTACCTGAGCTGACCGTTGGCATGTTGACATGTTGACGTATGCCTGTTCCCACACATTAATATAAAAATGGCGTCGGAGATCCTCTGGTACAAATGAAACTTTCCTTTGTGTCAGGCGTAGGAACAGGGGGCCAAATGGCCTCTCACTTTTCGGGCATTTTTGGTTCTGAAAGCTTGTATTTTGCTTGGTGAGGAAATTGTTTGATTGCAAGAGGTTCGCCAAAGTGAGAAGAGCCCAAATCTGCAAATAAATATTGCATAGGGGGAGGGGGGTTCTGCTCCAGACAAGATCAAAGTTTCACTGGCCAGTCTGGTCCCCCACTTTTCGTGACGTTCCTACATCCCTGCTTTGTTCAACCATTTTCTTTTCAGTCACTTGGGGAACGCCAAAACATAACCTGTCCCAACCTGTGATCTTTCAACACTAGCTAACCACATTTAACAGCCCCCGGGTGTCATGCGATTTTGCATAGTCCCACGCAATACAAATGTATGCGACTCGGAACAGTAGCCTGCCTCGCGTCGGCCATGGCACCCGGGTCAGTGCTATAAAACACATACGTCTCTGGCTGGGATCTATGGTGGGTGCGGTTAATGCTTTCGGAGACAAACAGCCAGTCACATTTGAAGTAACGAGACAAAATATTCGCAGCAATCATGCAGTTTGTCTCACTTGTGTTCTGAACTCTGCCTTTTGGACGCTTTGTTTTATGCGGTGATGCAGTCACTTACTTCCAATTGTAGACTTACGTTGTTTATGGACCGAGCTAATATTTCCCAAAATTGCGACCGGAGTTTCGTGGTCAGTTGACCGCGTCTTTCCGGCGGTTGAGACGCGAGATTTCCCGCCTAATTCGTCCCGCGTAACTCGCCGGTCCACATTTAACTCGAGAATAATTCATCGTCCGATAAAATTAAAGCCATCGCGGCGTAACTTCCCGGATACCAAGGGCAGCACGGATGAGCGTTCGGTCGCGGTCAGTATGGGGCCCGCCGTCACCGTCCTTGACCTTGACCTCCCCTAACGCAGGGCTGTGTGACCTGCGTGTCGACAGGCAGTCAGTGGCCGGAGACACGGAGCACGGCGCAGTAACAGCGTGACCCACCTCGGTTATGAGTGTAATTATTTTCTTGTTAATATGCTCGCAAGTCATTAGCGCGGTAATGTTCTCCCCCAGCGCGGCTGAACATCATAATAGTCAGGGCGAGCGAGCAATACAATCTGAAAAATGGACCAATTGCCGACGATTTTTTTACTCGTTCCCAGGTCAAGGATCGAAAATCTTACTTCATCAGATAATGCCTTCGACATTCCCCAAACATTTTTACGAGTAATATGGTGCACTGAATGCGAAACTTATTGGTAATCTTAGCTGGTATACGCAAGCGATTCGTCAACGTGTTTCGTATTATAAATCAACAATCATATTTTTATTAGGGGAGACCGGTAGAAAATTGCATCAATTTTCACATTTACCTTCCTAGCCGTCGACTCGTATTATACCAGTAAAACGCCTTTTTGGGCAATGACCGAGCGGGCGCGCTCTGGTAGAGCTAAAACAGGTTTGAAATATGAAACGATACGGGAGCACACGTGGTAGTAACACATAGTCCTTTTAGTCCTTTTAGTCTTCCATAAAAAATGCCAGGCCTCCATACATGCCAACATAAAAATTAAGTTTTATTAAATTGTTCATGATCTCCTTTCTCGAATCCGCCAAAAGGGAGTACGTCCTGAGCGCTGCATGCTTCAGCGTATACAAATAATGCTCAGATTAATGATACCATTTTTGATCAATAATTATTTTTGTTTCTTTCCACGCGCTGTGGTACTACCCCTATGAGAGCGCACCATACCAAAAGCAACATTGATTTGATGGTCCTATCCAATGGTGAAAACCCGATCTCAATCGGAGCAGTGGTTGCAAAGTTATTAGCTTCCGAAAAGCGTCTGTATGGCCGGTCGGGCCGGTTCGGGCCGGGTCAAATGTAAATTTGTCTAATAAGTTGACGGGAAACCGTCAACTTGCAACCGTCATTATTGCCGAGCGGTTTCGGTAATAATATATATTCCCTCCCGGTGCTGGGAAATTATGCAATATTTACCGAGGTTTTGTTATGCGGAGTACCGAGGGCCCGAGGTGCGAAGCCAAGCAAAAAGTTGAATATTGCATAATGTGCCAAGCACAAGGATGGGAAGCTTTTTACCGCATTCGTTGCGTTGCGCAACAACATAAATAAAAGCTAATTAAAGTGTAAAGTAAGTCACAAAGCACGGAGGATGATGGCCATTATTTCCTCCATATTTAGGCTTTAACGTATCCGGAGATGAAGAAGATACTCATGAAGAGAAGACTAGAAATTCGCAATAATCCACCTGCATTTTGATTGGAAACGCGACATATCACAAGCGCTGTTCACGCTTTTGTATCAAATGCGTCAGAGTCTGAAAATATGTTCAACAATGCTCTGCTATGACATAATGTATGCGCTTCTGTTCTGGCACTTCCGCTCTCAATATTATGTTAAACAATTGTCTGGGAAAATCAAAATGACCTCGTCAAAATCGTTTCCCAAATACCTTTAACATTAGCCGCATCGGGCCGAAAGCTTTTCCCAAAAGCACGTGCTAATGTTGAAAGGATATATCGGCATGTGGTAAGATATATTTGAAATCAGACACTTCTGTAAGAAAGGCGTTTCTTTTCCCCACCAAAATACATATCAATTTTTATTCTTACGAAGTAGAAATAGGTACAGCGACAATTTTAAGACAGCTCTGCAAGTGATGCATTTAAACCCGTTACCGGGCAGGTTGCATCATATACCCGTGGAGCGTATACAATGAATGCAAAAACGTACTCATATTGAAAAACGTGTTGTATTGGTCACTGTATTATATATCAATTATATTCCCTGGTATATTATGTTTAAACACCATATTGTTTATTTTACTATATATTCCACGCTATTAACCAGTACGGCGCCGTAGTTGGCAATGAACGAGCGAGCGCGAAGGAAATGTATGGGGAATTTTCAACTCGATCGGGCAAGTATTTACTGAGATACAGAAAAGGATGCGCACGTGCGCACGTGCAGAGACACGTGCCTTGACTTGTGGGAAAATTCAGAAATTCGAACACAATCGGCTCAGCAGTTCCTGAGATACAAAATATGGGTGTGCACGTGAGCACGTGCGCACGTGCAGAGGCACCCCACACCTGACTTGAAGGAAACTGGCGGACGAGAGGTCCCTAACAACACACTAAATTTGAACATAATCGGCTCAGATGTTCCTGAGATATATAATAGGGATGTGCACGTGCGCACGTGCAGTCACCCCACCCCTGACTTGTGGGAAAGTGGCGGCTGAGAGGTCCCTAACCACACACCAAATTTAAACACAATCGGCTCAGCCGTTCCTGAGATATAGAATAGGGGTGTGCACGTGCGCACGTGCAGAGGCACCCCACCCCTGACTTGTTGGAAAGTGGCGGCTGAGTGGCGGCGGCCCTAACCACACACAAAATTTGCACACAATCGGCTCAGCCGTTGCAGAGGTTTTTTTGCGATAAAACACTTTTCAACACCCCTCACGCGGCACGCGCCACGCGCAGTGGTAGTCACCCACATGAGTTAGCACCGGTCTCAAACAGGATAGATTGGATGGGCTGCTCAGCAAAGAAGTCAGCTTGTCAATCGGACGTGTGGTTGCAGAGATATGAACTTCTCAAAAGCGTCGCCACGGGTCGGGTCGGGTCGGGTCGGGCCGGGCCGCTCATATTCAGATTTGTCCCATATACCACGGAAGGACGAGCGAGCGCTTCGCGCTCGCTCGTAATTAATGTTCGTTATTTATGTCATATTAACCTAACGTTGCAACCTGACCCTTGACAAACGATTCTTCTTGCCCCATGTCCACTTTGATTTATTTTGAGCGAATACAATGTTGGAAATTTATAAAGTTCAGACAAGATCTCCTATAGTTTTAACGCCAGAAGTATATGCTACGATAAGATTAAGTCCGTTTCACCACACCTAAAGTTGTAAAGAGCAGACTAGTTATTAATTCACCTTTTTTGAAAGGATTCAATCACGATTCATTTTGGAATATTCAAGGTACTTTAAATATGAATGATTCAGTCACCGTTTGATTCATGGATAACCATTTTGAGAAATGATTATTTCCGATTCAAAGAATCAAAACATGTTTTGATCAAATCAAGTTTGACTCACCATTGAAATAGCATTGCACAGTCTTTTTGATTCAATCACTCTTGTTTCTGTGCGGGTTTTGATTCAATCATGATTCATGAATACAAAAATCCGGTGGTGAATCGATTCTTCTTTGATTCAAGGGATTTTGATTGAACGATTCCAATCGATTCAATCAGAGTCGAATCAATAACCAGTCTGGTAAAGAGTCTACTATATTTTGTATATATTGCCAATATTACCTTGCCTAACGTATGTTTTTAAAGCTTTTCTGATTAGGCATTATAATGTTAAATTATAGACTTATCGGCTACTAATCAGGAGTAGCCGATAAGTCTTTAATTTAACATTAACTTTCTTCCTAAAAAAATCACTCTTTCGGTGTCTGCTAGATCAGCCAGCTTCTAACAGCGCTCGTTGCAAAGTGCTTGCGTATGCGCGTTTCTTGTAGACCCACTGGCATTTCCATCTCATGGGTAGTTTTTTTAATTATAGGCTCTGATGCATTCAACCCGTGATGCATTTAGCCCCGGTCTCCCCTACTTCACATGAAAACAGTGCATCGAAAATGTTAGTAACAATTTCGACTTGTTTAACACGCGAGTGACTGGGGGGGGGGGGGGGGGGGGCATAGTTTTGCCCGTCGCATTATTTTCTTTCATCACATTCTCTCACATCAATCCCACACATGTTGTACATGAGGATAAAAAGGAGATAATGATACGTCAACCGGAAATGACGTCAGAGCGACGTCATGTTTTACGGTTTTGTAAAACAAATAAGGGCTTACAAAAAAGAAACGCTGTCAAAAATATGTTTTTTTAATAGATAAATTTCATTGTAATATTTCAAACAAATCGCAATAGACTTGGCTATCAAACAGCTTGCTACCTCAGACTTTTTAAATTTATATACATATACAATTATTTAAAATTATTTTTAAATGCATTACAAATTTCGTAAATTTCAAAGACAAACTTTTATTTTCGCCATATTAAAAACAGCATCCGGAAGATATCTGATAGCGACTTTCACCACATGCCGAGATATCCTTTCAACATTAGCACGTGCTTTGGGGAAAAGCTTTCGGCCCGCTGTGGCTAATGTTAAAGGTATTTGGGAAACGATTTTGACCTAGGTCATTTGTATTTTTCCAGACAAATTGTTGAACAAATTTTCAGAAAGGAAGTGGCAGAACATAAACACATGCGGCAATATGCCATTGCAGAGCATTGTTGAACACATTTTCAGACTCCGGCGCTTTTGAAAAAAAAAGATATGTCTCGTTTCCAATTAAAATGCAGGCATGGGTCATTGCGATTTTCTAGTCTTCTCTTCTGGCATATCTTCTTCATCTCCGGATACGTTAAAGCCTAAATATGGAGGAAAGCATGGCCATTATTCTCCGTGCTTTATGACTTACTTTACACTTTAATTAGCTTTGATTTATGTTGTTGCGGAACGTTAGCGCCATGCGGTAAATAGCTTCCCACCCTTGTGCTTGGCAAATTATGCAATATTCACCTCATTCTTTTTTGCTTCGTTCCTCGGGCCTACCGGCCCTCAGTCCTCCGCATAAAACCTGTGTGAATATTGCATAATTTCCCAGCACCGCGCGGGAATATATAATGCGATGAGCATGTGTACAAAATTTGAAGTCGATATCATAAAACCAGTAAGACGCCGAAGTTGGCGATGAACGAGCCAGCGCGAAGAAAATGTATGGTGAATTTCAACTCGATCGGCCAAGTAGTTTCTGAGATACAAAAAGGGTGCGCACGTGCGCACGTGCAGAAGCACCCCACCCCTGACTTGTGGGAAAGTGGCGGCTGAGAGGTCCCTAACCACACACCAAATTTGAACACAATCGGCTCAACCATTCCTGCGATATAGAATAGGGGTGCGCATGTCTATATATATGTCTAATAGGGGTGCGCCCATCTATCGACCGCCGGGAGGACCGACATCCCGATGCCTGAACAAAATTCGAGACCAGCTACAAACTGCCGTCGCCACGGGAAAACCGGTGTTCGTACTGGGTGACTTCAATGTCAATCTTCTCAACCCGGACGGCCCTGGTGTTCGCGGCTTCCAGACCATCCTGAGTGATCTGAGTCTCAAACAGCTAGTCGACAAGCCTACCCACCTCCATCCGACACCGACACTGCTTGACTTGATCGTCACCAACGTGACGGACCTCCAGGACTCAATCCAGGTTCTCCCCGAGCCCGTGGCGGACCACCAGCCTGTGCTGCTCTGCGCTCCCGTCCCCAGAGAGCGCCGACGACCAATCACCACCACCATGCGGCCGTGGAAACGCGTCAACTGGGACGCGCTCAACCTGAGCCTGCTGCTCGCGGACTGGGAGCCGCTCCACGCCGCTGGCACCGTCGACGACAAGGTGGACGCGTTCATGACAGTATGGAACACCGCAGTCGACATCCACTGCCCGACCACCACTGTGACGTCACGCCGACCGAGCTGCCCGTGGCTGCGAGGCGACGCGCAAGTCTCCGCAGCCATGGAGGAGCGCGACCGCGCCCGCGAGACCTGGGAGCACTGCCGCACCCCGGAGTCACGCCGCACGCACCAGCAATGCCGAAACAGAGTGAAGGGACTAATCACCCTCGCACGTCGCTCGTACCTGTGCAGTGGTCTGCTGAGCGAGCGGCGTAATTTTTGGAACCGCCTCAGGCAGTTCGCAATGCAGCCAGCGAGAGGGCGTGCCACACCCGATGACGACCTGGCCAACCGGGCAGACGAACTCAACGCCCACTTCGCTTCCGTCGGACCTCGTATTGCAGCGGAGGCAGCGGCCATGCGCGACAGTGCTGGCACGACTCCGGCTGGACCGCGCCCGCACCGTGTCTTTGCCTCAGCCCTCTCCCTGTGCCCGGCCACTCTGCCGGAACTTTCAACCGCAATCGGGAAGATGAGTGCATCGAGGGCCGTCGGTGTCGACGGTGTGCCTCTCCTTGCTATAAAGAAGTGTTTCCCTGTAATCGGCTGTCATCTCCTACACCTGATCAACTCTTCTATATCGTCATGTACTTTCCCTTCTTCCTGGAAGATCGCGCGCGTCACTCCAGTGTTTAAATCGGGCGATCGGTCTGACCTCAACAACTTTCGGCCCATTTCTATACTATCTGTACTGTCGAAAATCGCGGAGAAGGTCGTCTGCTCGCAGCTCAGCTCTTACCTACTTGACCACCATGTACTGACGCCAATGCAGTATGCTTACCGTCCATGTCACTCGACAGAGGACGCTCTGATCGACGCTGTGGAATGGCTGACAAGGGCTGTCGACAACGGCCATGTCGCGTCGATTACGACGATCGACCTCAGCAAAGCCTTCGACAGTATTGATCATGACGTCCTTCTCAGTAAGCTCGAACAGTGCGGTGTGTCCTCGGAATGGTTTAGAGACTACCTGAGCGGTAGGAGACAGACGGTCAGCGGCGGCTCAATCACTCTACCCCTATCCCATGGGGTGGCCCAGGGATCCCTAGTCGGTCCAATCCTCTTCCTCATTTTCATCAATGACCTACCCAACTTCCTTCCCCACGGCCGCCTTCTATCCTACGCCGACGACACCCAACTCCTTGACTCCGCCACTCCTGATGTCGTCGGTCTTTCTAACTTGAAAGCCCGGGTCGAGGAGTCGATCCAGTGCCTACAAAACTGGTTCCAGTCTAATAGCCTCAAAATGAACCCCACAAAGACAGACTTCATGCTGGTTGGCACCAAACCCTCCCTCAAAAAGACCAACAACTTCCACATTACTACTTCTGGCACAGATATCTACCCATCATCTTCAGTGAAGGTGTACTCCTCGACCAACACCTCACCTGGGAACCCCATATCTCCTTAATCGTTCGGCGCTGCAACGCAATCCTCGTGTCCCTCTTCAAAACTCGGCACCATTTCACTCCTGAGGTTCTGAAGCTCCTAGTCCAAGTTCACGTCTTCCCGCACATCCTCTACTGCCTGTCTGTCTGGGGTGGCGCGGCCGAGTGTCACCTAGGTAGAGTGCAGATAATTATCAACTTCGCTGCCAGGCTTGTGAGTGGTACTCGCCGCTGCGACCACATATCCCCCGCCCTTGAAGCACTCGGATGGCAGAGAGTCGCGGAAACTGTTCGCCACCGTGACTGCCTGAACGTGCACAGAGCGCTGCATGTCAGTGAGTCGCCCCACGCTCTGCGTGCTCTATTTGCGACGCGTGCCGAGTCTTCCCAACGCCAGACTCGAGCTGTTTCGGACGGCGTTGGCTCACTCCATCTGCCTCGCGTCCGGCTGACCGCCACTCAGCGGCAGTTTCCGTACCGAGCTGCCGCCGCATGGAACCGACTGCCAGCGGCTGCCGTCCATGCCCGCTCGCGCCGCGCGTTCCTGTGTGCTTTAAATCGCTGATTGACTGTATCGACTGTATCTGCTGATTGTATCACTTTCACTGTGTTGTATGTGTTGGATCATGGGCCATGCTAGCTATGACTAGGTGCAGAATACCCACTATGTGGACGCTCCTTGAAATACATGAACTTGAACTTGAATGTGTGCACGTGCAGAGGCACCCATCCCTGACTTCACGGTATTGCATGTGTTTTTAAGCCTGCTGTCTCATGTATGCATACTAAATTAAACATCAGTTTAAATAATGGTGTTGATTCACACACAATGGCCACCCGACATTCGAATTCATGACTATCGGTAGGTGAAAACCCGACTTGAATATTTTTTTTGGGAGGTGAAAAATATTTCACTTATGTCATTTTCCACCCAAATGTATGGTTTTCAGAACACTGCCTCAGCAAAAACCCTCCAATCAAATTACCTTTTGTATCCACAAACTTGTTTACAAGAAGGCAGACCATTTTGGTGAAGTTAATTCATTAAAAAACTGATTTCAATTACAAGTTTAATCTTGGGCATCCCAAGTGGGGCCCACCTTCAGCTCTCCTTCTTGCCCAGCAATAGCCCACTGCCCAGCTTAGTCCACCTTGCCCACCAAAATCCCACTCGGGCCCCACTTGGGCGTGTTTGCTGGAAATATGGCGTGTTTGCTGGAAATATGTCCTCTCCAACGATCATGAGCAGGAGCGGCGGAAAGTTGTCAGTTAAGGGGGGCACCAGCCCCATTCTGAGCCACTTCTTTCCAGTCAACGATATAGGGTTAGTGTATTAATTTTCCAATTTTAGGGGGCACCGTACCCCTGTGCACCCCCTCTCTCCGTTCCGGCACCAGTGATCATGATTAGATAACCATCATACCATAATGCACGCCGTCGGACCATAATGGTAAGCCATATCAGACGATGAGAACTTCAGGAAACACGATCAAACCATCAGACCATCATACCATCAGTAAGGTCCAACATACACTGAAAATGTCATGACGCTTCCTTCGCGGCACCGCACAAGCTCGTGTACCTATAACCAAGGGCTCCGCCACAGGTTTGAAGTTGGGGCGGGGGGGGGGGGACGTGGATTCATGAGCTCAAAGAGATAAGGCTGAGTATATGGGATATGGTGGGAACCGGGCTCTACACCTGACCGGGCCCCTGATACACACCTTTGCCAGCACCGGGACCCTGCCTCGATCGGGCCTGACCAAGAACAGGCCCGTATCACAAATTTGGGCATATACTGCCACCTCGTTATCTTCCGAACCAATAACTGCAGCGAGACGCGCAAGAGAGAAATCGAAAGCTCCCAATGAGACGCACGTAAAACATACGTGAAATGTTCAAAACAAGGTCACATGTCAGGTCACGGTCAGGTGAAATGTCAAAATCGAGGTATTTGAGTTGATTTGCTATAGGTACTTTCCATTTAAAGCCTTATATTGCGACTATTATGGCACAAAATGCTCTAAGAGGCATAATACCTCTTCCGCATAAGGAAAATTGAGATTGTAAGCAAAGGTCAAGCCGTCAAGGGCAGGTCAAAAAATATAACTATTGGCGAAAGGTCTACGAAAGTCATGCGACACATCTTTTATGGGTTATTTTACACGCATAATTTGATAGTAGTAGCCAATTTTACACCCTGACCCCAAATAATGGCCCTTAGGCGAAGTTCAGGTCAAGGTTAGGTTGCATAGGGTCAAAATTTGAAATTGATTAATATAAATAAAAAAGTCATTTTTATAGATCAGTTTTGTCTAATAAATACAGTGGTGACATTTATTTGCCTGTATCTGGTAATTAAAAGCCATAAAATTCAATTTCAACCAATTACGTCATGAGTTAATCATACTTGGAAGCCATAAGTCAGTCAAAAATATAGATTTTACTTTGATATTTGGTGTGGTTATCGTTCATACTTGGTTATCCAATATATATATTCCGTTTTTTATATCTTTAAATATTTAGATTTTTTTGGATTTTTTTCTTAACAAATAAGTCTTATTTTTTTTTTTTTGGGGGGGGGGGGGGGTTAAAAACTAAAAAATGAAAATCCGAGATAATCATTTTGAAGAAAATTTATTTTTCTTTCATTTGATTTGTTTTTCAATTTGCTTTATAACTCGATTTTCTACGGTTTTTCAAACATTTATCGTTTTTCCACCAATAAAAAATGGCATGACCTGACGTCACTAAAACGTCATTATCTCCCAAACTACTTCACTAATTTGAATGACATCAGTTGGGCAAACTACGGGGAGGCGATCTAAAAATTAATCGATCAAAAATTAGGTCGTGACGTCATCACAATGGGCGGAGCATGCCCTTATAAGGAGATCCGATCTAAAAATTGATTGTTTTCCTGACATTCACACCTTCAAACACCATACCAACCTAAAAAATGCCCATTATCCCTGGATTTTTTTTCTTCGGTTGAAACTGCACGAATCGCGCCATCATATTTGCTTGTACTTGTATGATCATATCCCTACTTTGGCAGATATGGCCAAAGTAAGGGTCGGCGATCTCAATTGCAGCAGCCTCAGCTATCTAAATTTTGATTCGCCACCTGACTTCACGATCTAAAATTGGATTAGCCGGCTGACGACCGATCTAAAAAATCATTTCACGCTGTGGTCGTTGCGTCGCGGAATCAATATTTAGATTAGTCATTAACAGTGGAATAAGGGCAATTGCCGAATCTGGTCACATTTATTATTCCGATTCCGATTCCGATATTGATGGACATGTTCTCCAACACTTTTTAACCTCCGAGTATGCGTATGTTGCTCCGAATTGGCCTAATGACATAGACCTCACAGTTTGATACAGCATGTATGCCCAAATATGGGCATACCAAATCTAAAAATTAATTGACCTATTTTTGATCTATAGTTTGCTCTATAGTTTGCTCAACTAACTTGAGAGAAGACGTAAAATGGCTGCAACATAATGTACGGAACGTTTCACGTCAATGTCTATCATAGTTTTCAAGATATTACAAAAATCCGGGAGGGGCAGATTCTGCCCCCCCCCCCCCCGCCCCTGGGGCGGGTTAAGGAAGAGGCATATTTGACCCGTTTAATTGACATATTGGATTGGCGCCCCTCTGGACCATGCCGCCCCTGTCACCGAGGAAATATGCCGCCCTCGAGCCTGAAGCCCCCTGCCTTAGAAAATCATGGATCCGCCACTGAAAACGCCTATTATGATTTTCGAAATCAGCGTGCCGAGTTCGATCTGTATGGCTATTTGCTGCGTGATCTATGGTGTCAATATTGTTTTTAATACATTTTTAACATTTGGAAAATATTATAACTTAACAAAATAATTGTTGTTCGTAGTGTTGATCATATCTGTAGTAAGCACTTCCAGATCTGTCAATATTTTGTATTTCAGCGTGATCTATGGTATCATTGAATTTATATGTGAATGTACATGCACAACAACGGTTCGTTGTACCTCTTAGGTATTATGATTTTCAGAATCAGCGCGTCGAGATCTATCTGTATGGTTATTTTCAGCGTGATCTATGGTATTAACCTAAATTTTCGAAATCTGGAAATTGGTATAACTTAAAACAGTCTGTTTTACCTCTTAGATATTATGATTTTTCAGAATCAGCGCGTCGAGATCTATCTGCATGGTCATTTTTAGCGAGATCTATGGTGTCAACCGAAATTTGGGGAAATTCAGCGCGTCAAGATCCGATCCGATCTAAAAATTGATTGTTTTCCTGACATTCACACCTTCAAACACCATACCTGTATGGTTATTTTCAGCGTGATCAATGGTGTCAACCGAAATTTTCGAAATCTTGAAATTGGTATAACTAAAACAACGGTTTGTTGCACCTCTTAGATATAATGATTTTCAGAATAAGCGCGTGGAGATATATCTGCATGCATTGGCGGATCCAGAGCGGTGGCTTGGGGGGGGGGGGGACACGGGTGGTTGGGGGAGGGAATTTCCAAAAGTCTTACACAATTCTGAAAACTCATCGGATTTCGCTTGCTTATGCATTAATAGCTGATTTAAAAAAAAAAAATATTCGTAAAAGTTGCTTAGATTGTCTTCTATATCAGGAAGTGTGTCAATTTTGCTCCGATTTTCATTTTTTGTGGTGGGGGGTGGGGGGCATGGCCGCTTTGTCCCAGCCCCCATGGATCCGCTAGTATCTATATGGCTATTTTCAACGTGATCTATAGTGTAAACGAATGTGCATGCGAATGTGAACGTGAACATCATGCAACTATACACACTTAGTCTCAAGTTCGTTACGTTGCTATGGTTACCCGCGGGCGCTTCAAGCGCGTGCAGCGGTTCTCACTTGTCTATTACCCTGGTTCTCACGAAGCCGCCCGTCGCAGTTTGAACGTTGTCGCGGCGGCGTGCGGTGGTGTTTATCGTGTTTGGCGCAGATGCGGTGTTAGAGAAGCCAAGCGCTGGTGAGAAGGTGAAGTTAATGTTGTGAGGCTTTGCACCGTGTCGGTTGTCACTGCGATTGAAGTCAGACGTTGGTAATTAGAATGGGTAAGCACCTACCTACTGAGGAAACAATTCGAAGCCCTAAGCGGGTGCATGTGAAGGGACATTGGAGTCATTTCTTTGATTTTTTAAAACAAATTTGATAAAGATAAATGTAATTTTGAATTAAAAATTGTACTTTAAGCAATTATTACAATTTACTGTAATACTAATATATTTATTAAGCTTATTAAATTAATTTGTGCTTTAAAAAATATTTATGTGTAATTATTTAACTAATAAATTATACTATTATTAATTAATTTAGTTTGAATTACTTTAAGAAAATATATTGGGTACATAATTTATGATGATAATCTTATTAATTAATAAACTTAGGTTAATTATTTATATAATATATTTATTAAAATAATAATGTACTTAATGTAATTCAAATTTATGTGCCAAAATTGGAAATAATAAATACAAATTATAATTAATAAATTAATTATGTATACATATAAATTCAAAACATAATTTAAAACATAAGGTTCAAAGAACTGTGTACAACAAAAGACGTTTTCAGCTGTGGTGTTTACCTGGAACGATTTGTTTTCGTGCTTGCAGAAGCTGCGCTGATGAGTCCTCTGAGGATCTGGGATGGGGGTGAGGGGGGGGGGGGGGGGTAGAGTCAAGAGGAAGATGAAGTCCGCGGTGCCCCACGTCACTCTTTCCTGAGACTAGTTGAGAAGAGCTACAACTTGATTGTCGAGCGAACAATTGTCCCGATGGGCATAGCGCCTGTAGAAGACAGTCTTGCTGATAAGGCGCCCACAATACGTTGAGGTCAGCGCCAGTACGGTTGTGTCTTGAGCAACGAGTTGCCATTCAATTTATCGTGTCTGTTCAATATATTGTATATCGTGTCTGTCGCTTTCTGCTCGCGAGATTCCGCCCCGTGAACTTACAGTCTGTCCCCCTGCTCGTAACGCTTGATGGTCATTTTTCGACGAAGATATAAGTTTAGAGCCACGAAACTTGCACATCATAAATTTCACAGTGGTAAGAACATGTTGTACAAAGCCTGTCCTTCTGCCTTGCATATGACCGCAATACACCGTTTTCTGACATGTTGTTTGGTTTTACGAATACGTGAGTCATCGGACTGTGGACGTAGTAGAAGCTTGTTATTGGCTGGTAGGAATAGCAGTGGCATATACGAGCTTGTTCTAGAACGAGCCGTTCTCTTGTTTCGGCATGGTTAGCTTACCAGGACGAGCTATAGACTCATTATGACCCTTGTCAGTTAACTAGCCTCCCTCATTTCACCCTTGTTTGGAGGTCATTTACTTACCAGCTGGGTGGTGATTAAACACGCCTGAGCCCGGAACCTGCTCATTCAACAAGTTGAAAAGACTGACCATGCTCATCGGACACGCCAGGAACAAGCCGCTGCATGGTAGGATTTAGTGGACGAGTGCTGAACGAGCCGGCAACGAGGCAACTGCTCAGCATGGCAGGCAGGGGCCTATGTCAAACATAGCCTGTAGCTCCGCAATTTAGCCTTGGGAATCATTTAACGAGGAGCTTGTCAATATTTTGTACAGTGTAAATTACAACAATGATACCTGATACTAGACGGTCTGAAACAGGCAACGGAAAAAAACAGGCATTCCGCATCCGCAATGCAAACGCGCAGACACTGTCCCTCAGCCGAACCTTATCCTTCAAAAGATCCTTCATTCCAGACGCCACAAGACTCTGTAACACACTTCCAGGGCCTATCCGCCTATTATCACTCCCAAATCTTTCAAAGCAGCTCTCACACAGCGGATGGATGTGTGAAATCCGTCACTTTTTCGCCTTAACCCTATTTGCAACAGGGGGGGGGGGGGCGGATTCCGCCTCCTCATGTTTTTCGAAGATATCTCCAGAACGACTGAAAGCAGGCCCATTCAATTTTGGGACTTTTCCCAAAATATATTTTCACATATAGAGTCAAAATTTTGAGTTATTAACCTGAACAGAGGCGGTTTCAGGGCACGGTTTTGGGAGGGTTCGGCGGCGACATTTGGCGATAATACGGAAATGTGATCTTCACGGTTTCTTCCTAACTGCCTCAAGTATGAAGGAGTTACATCGGTTTACGGTGATTGCAACAAGTGCAAATTAGTTGATGTTAATGAAATATCATAAACATTGCATGGCAGAGGCGGTTTCAGGGGCTTGACAAGGGGGGGGGGGGGTTGCAGGAAGAATTCAATGCTTAGCGGAAAGCCAATAGAGCGATGTAAGAGGCATTTATAGCTATCAAGATGTACAAGTTAGTTTCTCCTTCCATTATTTGCATAATTTATTACATATAGAGTTGCAGGGGCGTGTTCAGGCACATGAAAAGGGGGGGGGGGGTGACTGGCATGGTGATGACGATATGCCAGCGATTACGGCGCAATAGACGGTTAGCTTATAATGATATATGCACATATGAGGCCAGGAGAGGGAATAAAGTCATTTTTTGCAGAGGCGCGATCAGGAATGGAAGGAAGGGGGTCATATTATTGCAAGGAAACTAAGATGCATGAGCCTACAATGGCATAACATACTGCAGTTTTTGGATGAAACACGCACCAAGGGTACTTACTCTACGAACGATTATAAGATAACAGGCGAGACCAGGTAGGGTAAAAAGGAGGGTAAGCAATGTGAATTGAAGTTGTAAGTGAAATAGTCACTGTTGACTAGTTAGTATCATAATAGCGGATAATATACTTATCAAAAGGTCTTGCGCCTCCCCAGTTTGGATCCTGGATACGCCTATGATGAAGTACAACATGCAAAAAGGAACTATCTACGATCAGTAACTTATTTATAGTGCTGGGTAGCAACTTGCCTGCGGTTAATATTTTTTCCTATTTTACTTCCCTGTTTCACTAACCTGGTACCGCCTATGGCGAAAATATGATTTATAATTGTTTTGTCTAATGTCACAATAACAAACCATTTCATTTATTTAAAAAACATACAAAATAGTTGTATTACACATTTACTTCACCCCCATATTGAGTGACCTGCACACGCCTATGAGTTTTGCATTTTCCAAAGTCACCGCCATATATCAATCTCCAATGCAATCTATCGATTCCTATTGGTTGTGTTAAAATCGGTTGATAAACATGACAGCTGTGTTGGATCACAAATACCACTACAATTTGTGGTTTTTGCCCCCCTGTTGCCCCCCTATCAAACAATTAGTTTCTTTAGAAATGTAGATCGTGTTGAGGGGAGCCAAACGCCGTTTCATTTTTGAAAATGGGACGGGTAGATCTCGAGATCTCCGGGGGGGGGGGCGGAATCTGCCCCCCCCCCCTGTTACAAATAGGGGTAGCCAGGAGCCTGTTACAAATAGGGCTAAAAGGTAATAGTTTCTATAGTAGTTTATAATATAATAGTTTCTATAAATAGCAATAGTTAGTAATCGTTTTTTTTTTGGGGGGGGGGTATGTCCCCCCTCATTGCGCACTAGAGTGACCCCTTTTTCCACTTTTTTCTTGAACCATGGATTTCCGGGTACCATTCGATGCGTCTTTGCATGCTGAGTTTGGATATCATATTTGTATTGCCAAAATCGAAAAATTCGAGGGCACTAAAATGTTTTGCAGTTTCTGAGAAAACACGTGTTTTGCATGTCTCCGTCCCTGGATCAGAACCGTTGCATAACTGATCAATGGAAGCGGCTTTTTAATATTCCTTAACATTCTATGGATGCACGGACAACATTTGACGGCCGCCCCTTTGACCATTAGTTTTTCATCATCATGCCTTTATACCAGCCCGACACCACGTAGTTGCTTATTCTCATCATATATGGCAGTATCATCGGAGTTACATTTGCAGGTTAAGCAGGCCAGGCAGACACATGGGGGTGGTGATATTGGTTTTCCGTGGTGTTTGTGTCTTTTACAGGATGCATAAACATATTCGACTCCCAAACATCTATCCTTACGATCAGGAAATACTGGCTAATGGCACCAACATTTAACTCTAATGCTGATGTGCTAAATGTTCATTGTCGCAGGCGGCTCGCAGCACACCGTTTGATCACTGATCAATCATTATAACCTCATTGTGTTTCTTGCTAACTATGCAAAATAATTAATCAAAAACCGAATTCAAGCTTTGTTACATGATCACATGGGATCGCATGCCACTCACATGTGCATTATTGTACTCATGTGCGTCGGCATGTGCTGCGCCTGCACCCGGCAAAGCAGCATTTCAAGACTTTGATACAGAACTGTGAAACATTATTTTTATTTATATGCAAATCTTCAGACACACACCGCGTTGGTGTTAATAAATAAGTCCCTGAAAAACATGATTACGGTCGGGTCGGGCCGCTCATACGTAGTTTTGCCCTCAGTTGACGGGAGACTTCTCAATCGCTTCGAGTTTTGCGCCGGCTCGGTAACGAACAGACATATGCTGGAATCCCGAAAACGGATCCCGGGATCTGATCTCTGGTATCTGGATCTCGGATCCATTGGGATAATAGATCCACCTTCACAATTTGTTGATGGATCCACTGGGATCATAAATCCGCCTTCAACATTGGTCGATGGATCCGCCGGGATCCGATATCCCAGGCACCACTTTGCATTGGGATCCACTAGGATTCCAGATACACCAGTATACAGAAATGTATTTTCGGAATCACTTTCCGATTCGTTGTAAATGGAAGTAGGATGGTTGTATCCCTACATTTAGTTAGATTTTGTTTTTTAAAAAAACTATAATTATGGCATAATATATACGTCGGATCCTGTCGGATCCTGTCGGATCCGAGATCCCTTAGGGTCATATATCCACTTTCATTTTTATCATGGAATGCTGTGTGATCCAGGATCTGTTGCCAAATGTAATCGAGCGATTCACTGGGATTCAATATCCACTGTTGTACTTTGTCGTGGGATCCAGTGGGATCATAGATCCAACATTGCGTTTTGTCAAGAAATCCTGTGGGATCATAGATCCTGCTTTGAGATCCATGTACATGTTTGGACTAACGAATATTTGTTTTTTGTTCTTCTCCAAGAATAACAAACGTTGCACAAATCTTTCAGATTTGAAATACTCGCAGATAATTCAAATACCACAAAGATCGCGTTAAGTGACTTTTGCTGACAGTGCTGGGAATATTCCAGTTTTGTTTCACCTGCGCAGTGCCGGTTCATAAAAGGCGCCACCTTCACTGTGCCTGTGGAGGCAGGGGGAGGGGGCGTCTGAACGCCCCTTCTCGAACGTTTTTATTTGATTTCCACTCATTCTCCATGCAAGCATCCTCGTTCGAGAGGGTGAGTACAGACGCCTTCCCCCTTCCCGGCATGGTGAAGGTCGCGCCTTGTACCGGCACTGCGCAGGTGAAGCAGAACTGGAAAATTCCCAGCACTGTCAGCAAAAGGCATCGACCCTATTTCTATGGGCAGTTTAAACTGGTTTAACCCTCGCCCGGGTAGGGGGTGGATGCCCTTCTCCTCGGTTGTTCTAGAAAAACTCGCGTAGTTTCCAACCGATTTCGATGCAACTTTCAGTTCCCAACTTTTGAAGAAAACAAAATCCCACATACTATGAAATTTTGAATTTCTAACCCACATGAGCCGTGAACTATGTATGACCTGTTTCTCAAGGTCATGTCAGGCGCAACTGGCGTCCCGCAGATCGATGCTTGTAACTTCTGCAGTTTTAGAGTGTTTGTTGTTCAGGAGCATATGCACAGGTATTTACAGGTGACAGTTGTGGTTTCCACTGAGATTGTGACCTCGATTGACCTTTTCAGAGGTCAACTTAGGTCAATGACTTCCAATGACCTCAGATTACTTTTTTGAGCTTCTGGCGGTTTCTAGGACATTTTGTGACGCTGATTTCAAATTTGGGATCCATTTGACATAATTATATGTTCCACTGGGGTCATGCACTTCCACAGGTCAACCGAGGTCACTGACCTCATATGACCCAACATAACCTTTTTGGAACTTGGCAGTTTTTAGGACATTTTGTGACGCTGATTACGAATTTGGCACCCATTAAGCAATATGATATGCTCATTCACGATTCTAGCTCGATACAATTCAATTTATACGCATTTTCAATTTTGATGACATTTGGGTCATTGGTTTAACTTCAGAGGTCACCTAATGACCCAAGACCTTAAAATCGGATATCAGCGGCTTCCTCTCGTCACAAGCAACACGCTCGTCTTTGACTCGAAGCTCTAGCTCAATTAAGGGCGAAACGCTAAGGGGGGGGGGGGGGGGGGGGTCGTACCAACCCCTCCTACCCGAACACGTACCCGGGCGAGGATTAAAACGGAGAGCTAAAACCGGATTAGTTGGTTTCCGGCCATGCAAGTGGGCATATCTCGCCAGCCTGCCAAGATTGTACGCTTCCTCTCGTACTCGATGATTGCTGGCGAGATATGCGAGATATTTCCATGGACGGAACCCAACTCATCCGTTTTAAGCTATCCGTTTTAAACCAGTTTAAACTGTCCATGGAAATAGGGTCATTGTCCCTTAAAGGGAGTGTGCCTACTCACATCGCTTAGTTGGGGTTATTGACACTGGTCTATAGAACACAATTTTCTGAATTGAACCAATACTTCATTTCTCCAGATTCACCCTAGTTGCTGAGATATTAAAAGACTCCAGGAATTTGCTTGGGAGCAAAAAGTTATCGGGTAGACTCCAGAGGGCTTCCGCTACTAGAAGCACTGCAACTATCGATTAAACTGCTAGCATATTGTTAGCGCCGGCCAATAGCAATTCAACAAAACAGCTCGTGCACGCTGATAGCAGCAGCCGAACAGAAACTGGACGGCCATCATGTTTTTCGATGATGGCCGATGGTCATTTCTTTTGAAGATACCAATTTAGAGCTACGAAACTTGCACATAATAAAGTTCACAGTGGCAAGAACGTGCTGTGCAAAACTCGTCTTTCTATCTTGCACGATGTGACCGTAATTGTAATGTCTTATGTGCGCCGTTTTACATAACATCACCATAGTGGCGATCGTTTTATAGATATCGAAACAAAAAGTAAAAAAACACAATATAAGCGAAAATTCAACAAAAGGGGCTCCAGATGTGAATTTCATCATATACAACAATCAAACAAACAGCTACTTACCGTATGAAAAATATTTTTGGCATTCCAAAACAGTAGGCACACTCCCTTTAACACGCGCAGTGGAGGGTGGCGGCACTTTTGTGCCCCCCCCCCACACATGTTCTTCGTGAATATTTCAAAAACGAAGCAAAGCAGGTCGGTGTGTGTTGCGTGACATTAACGCCAACTTAATAGCAGATCGTTTGATCGAAAAAATCAAAATCGGTCGATATATTTTTGAGTTATATGGATTTTTAGTCCAAGATGGCGGCCAGAATCGTGGTCGGCAAATCGATATCTTCGGAACCAACAGTCGGATCGAGATGATTCAAACGCCATTCGGTAGACAATGCCAATGTTCATCCCTGGAAACAACTTTGGACACATTGCTGGTGAACTGTGACGTCACAGAGGTCAAATTACAAAAATTGTGACATTTGGACAGATTTGACCTTCGTGACCTCGTTTGACCTTGAAGATATTGACTGAAGGTCAAGACAATTTTACAAAATGTAGATAATCATAGCACCTACCTACCCTGTAAGTTTCATCATTCTAGCTCTCAAACTTTCGGAGATCTTAGGGGGGGACTAAAGTGCCCCCCCCCCTCTCCACTGCGTGATAGTGGCATACCCTCTCCACTGGGCGTGTTAACCCTCGTCCGGGTAGGTGGGGGGGGGGGGGGGGGGAGGGAGGGGGAGGGATGCCCCCTCGGTTTTTGCTGGAATAACTCGCGTAATTTCCAACCGATTGCAAATGGGGGGGGGGGGGCGTTAAACGCCCCCTGGTTATCTTCCGAACTAATGCTCGCAGCGAGACGCGCAAGGCGGTAATCGAAAGCTCTCAATGAGATAACTATAAAGCACACTCAAAAATGCCTAAGTGAGGTCAAATGTCAGGTCACGGTCAGGTCAAGGGTCTAAATCGACGTATTTGAGCTTATGAGCCATATTTTCCATCCAAAGCCTTCGATCACGACCATGATCACCCAAAGTTCTGCCAAAAGTATGATACACATCCCGCATGACCTAAAGTGAGATTGTTGGCCAAGGTCAAGGTCAAGGTCAGGTCACAAAAGGTCACTATGCTTAACCCGCGCACTGCAGGTTAAGCATAGTGACCTAATGCTCAACCCGCGTACCGCGCACTGCTTTGCGCCGAACACGAACTGCAGGGGGGGGGGGGGGATTTCCGCCCCCCCCCTGATATCTAAAAAACTACGCTACGTAGCGAGAAGCAGAAAACGGCATTTGATAGCTTGATACATGTTCTATCGAAAGTATTTCAGTATTGTTTTAGGTCAGGTAAAAATTTAATCACCAGAGGTCATCAAAGGTCAAATTTCCAGTTTTTTTTCCTGTTTTAAGACATCGCTCCAGAAATTCCCACGTATCTCAGAAACGATGCTAGTTAGAAACAAACGGAAAAAAACTAACGCCAGACAGTGAAATTTCCAATCGCTAAAGTGCCCTCAAATTTGATCTTAGGTCAATATTTGAGGCTCCAGATATCATAAAAGAAAAAAAAACCTTTTTTTTTTTGCTAAATCGATTTTCACTATTAACTTTTTACTTAATACAGATAACGGAAAACTGTTTACGCCATTGTGTTTATCTTGTCAAGGCGCTTTGAATGAAATACATGGTGACTTTGTTAAGTTAACTTAAAATTTGACCTCAGGTCAAGGTCAAGTGGTGACCTAAGTTGGGAATGTTGCATATGGGAAGATGTGTCTCGACGAGACAAACACATTGATGTCTGTTTTACTTATCGATCTTTATTATGTCGGGAGTTATTGACAAAAAAAGTGATGGTGACCTCGCATGACCTCAAATGACCCAATAGGGGTCACTGAACAAAACTTACACTTGGATCATCAAGAATATCCTATAATAACATGATCCAGAAGTAATTGGACTAATATCATGCATATCCTTGAAATAGGAAGCATTTGTATATTTCCCCATTGACTTATTATGGGGAGGTTACGAAATTGACCTGACCTTAGGGCACCGATATCAAAATTCCGAGATACACGAATTGTAAGTACTTATGTCCTCATCACATCCTGTAAGTTTCAAACTGATTGGTGAAAAACTCTGGCTTTGGCACAACTGCAAACATTTTTGGTGGTGGTGTCACTTGACCTGGTCTGGTGACATGACCTGAGATGACCCCAGGTTAATTTTTTCTCTCAAAGTGTGCGAAATTGATGTCATAACAGGTGTGCCCAAACCCGTCGGCGCCGCGCGCCGCCGATTTTTCGCTATCTTTGAAAAACCTGAGGGGGGGGGGGGCGGAAATCAACCCCCCTGCAGTGCGCGGGTTAAGATATCTACGAAAGTCATGCAACACATGTTTTATGAGTTATTTTCCACGTATAATTCAATGGTGATAGTCATTTTACCACCTGACTTAATTTACGTGAATTTAATGTGAAGTTCAGGTCAAGTTCAAGTCAGTTGGGAGCTCACTGTAGCTCAGTTGGGAGAGCGCTGGACTTCTGACCTCACCCGGTAGTGGCAGCCCGGGTTCGAGTCGCTTTGGCGCTCGCTATTTGCCCCTGACTGGGATGGCCTGCGCCCGGTGGCAGCGGTCGCACTCATGACCAGGTGACGTCAGTGGGCGGGGCGGACCGTGTCCAGGTATGTCGGGCACGTAAAACTTTCGCTTCTAAATTCTGTTGGACGCCAGGAATTGCTTGATCGGGTGGTCGGGTCAGGGCCTGCGCAACAAGCTATGCTTAGCGCGGGGCCTGATCTCGGAAATCCATCCATTCAAAAACATTCGGACTAAATAAATATTAAAACAAATCAGGTCACTCAAAATGTTTAATTGATAAATTTAAATAAAAAAGGCATGTTTCTATACCAGTTTTGTCTCAGAAATACAGTGGTACAATTTATTTGTCTGTATCTGGTCAAAAAAGCAACAAAAACATTTTTAAATATGACGTCATGAGTTACCCATACTTTAGATGCCATACGTCAGTAAAAAATGGTGATATCAATCTGAAATTTGGCATGGTAGTTTCACATATATGGTTCTTTGACATAGTTCCGGAATTTTGAATATCTTTGCAAAAAAAATCGATTTTGTGGGCATTTTCCACCCAAAAAAGGTGTATGAATTTAAGTTTCCAAATTAAGAAATAAGAAGGTTGTAGCCCTTGCAATTTGCTATCTTTTGTTGTTTTTCGATTATATTTTGCATTAAATATGGTATTTTTACGGCCTGGCAAAGGTTAGCTGATTTTGGTGTAAAACTCGTGTGTAGTGACGTCACTAAATTCGATATAACTCGGGAAAATATTCGACTAAATTACTTTTTATTTTCACAGAAGACGTAAACGTGATTTATAAGAAGGTACCCGCAGTTTCACGTTCATAGCGCTATTCGTTTTTGAGCTATTACGAAAATTCATCAGAGGGGCGTTAAACGCCCCCCCCCCCAGTCAATGGCGGGTTAGGGAATATTAAAAAGCCACTTCCATTGATCAGTTATGCGACTGTTCTGATCCAGGGACGGAGACATGCAAAACACGTGTTTTCTCAGAAACTGCAAAGCATTTTAGCGCCCTCGATTTTTTTTGATTTTGGAAATACAAATATGATATCCTAACTCAGCATGCCAAGACGCATCGAATGGTGCCCGGAAATCCATGTTTCAAGAAAATGTGGAAAAGGGATCACCCTAATGCGCAATTGCGCACCAATGCAAAATTCAAAAATGTTCGAGCCCACTGCCCACACACAGTGTGCGTGTGGCCATTCTTCAGAAGACACACTTCACTTTACACTGCAATGCCCGCAGCAGTACCACCAGCACAGAACACAATTATTCACAAACATATCAGAATATTACATCGCGATCTCACATCACTCTACACACCCTCCCAGTTAGACATACTGCTCCACGGCACGGATATCAGCGCCAGCGATGGCTCCAGGGTCGCCTCTGAATTCCAAAATGTCATCATAAAAAACTGGACGCCTCGAACACTAGTTAAATCGCAGCGTCCGCGTCCCGGACGGTGGCGTGACTGGTCAGCCTGTGACGGTCTGTCTGACCAACTCAGGCCAGTGTGCAGTGGTCAGTATTGGCAGCCTGTGACGGTCTGTCTGACCAACTCATGCCGGTGTGCAGTGGCCAGTTGTAAACGACTAGCGTTACATGCTCGCAGGGATAGGTGCTCTGATTTAAGCGTAAGCTTTTGCACCAATCCTTTTGCTTTGTACCCCACAGTAAGTCGTGTTAATACCCCACAGTAAGTCGTGTTATGGAAAATTCCCCAGTAACTAGGAATATGTTCATTGTTACGGCATGTTTAAAACGAGCTAGCTCAACTCTTACTTTTTCAATTTAATTAAAGATTATTTGCTGTAAATTAATAAGTCATGCATTGAAACATGTAGGTACAGTATGCAGCTATCAATAAATGTTATGACGATCTTATCATATTTTTATACTTGACGTATTTCGCGAATTATGCACAAATAACCTATATTGAATATTCGTTACATATTATATACATGTACTTTGTATTCAACTGTAAAGTTATATCAAACGTTGTATATCATAACACAATTTGCCTTATTTGTATAAGAATGGGAAAAAACAAAGAAGCCAGCCCCACACAAAATAAATAAGTATGCTCACCAGTCATTCCATAAGGCCGGGCAAAGGCCGTGACCTCCATGGAGCGCGATGCATGCTAATTGGCTCGAGTATGCATTACTCGTCACACTGAGTGTAAATTGCAGGCCGGCAAAGCGTCACATGGTCTTTTCTTTCAAGGCTTCTATTTTCTCAGCCACTTTGCAAGAGCGCAAAACAGTTGAGTTGGTGACCAGGTGATGAGATTCAGGACATGTTCGCAGTCGCTGGCTGAGCTAACCGCCAGCTGCGGCTACCGAGGGTCGTCTTTTCGCGCGCATAATTACAGGTCCGGCTTATAGAACGGCTCGGTATATCTTTGAACTTCCACGCAGCCACCCAGAAGGACGTACTGCTGGCTACACGCCGCTGGATCTCTGGTGGTGGCAGCTGAGGACAGCAAGACTAGGCGATGACGGCATTAGTGGCATGGGCAAGGGCGTCGCCGTACAGGGGGAGGAAACACCGTCCCCCAGCCTCACGGCTGGGGGGGGGGGGCCCCTTCAAGATGGGAGATATTTCCCTATACTTTGTTCGGAATTATTGCAGTTTTCTGTGTCTTAAAAAGCATTTGGAAAAAGACGAAGTGCAATGGAAGGGATCAGGCCGATATATTTTTTTCTGAAGCGAAGTTAGCAGGAATTTAAATTGAATTTCGGTAGCAGAAAACACAAGGCATATTTATATAATAATGGGAAAAAAACGAAGAAGCCAGCTTCACAAAAAAAGAAATAGGCATGCTCACCAGTCATTCCATAAGGCGACATGTGTCCTATTGGTTGTTTACGGCACACTTCTTTGTGCTTGCTGACAGGAAACAGCGTCGGTGTTTATTGCTCTGCCATCCCTGTTACAGTTTCCTATCTGCTATGTGCTTCAAATGACTATGAAAGACAGGGAGCTGACGTGGATATCGGACGTTTCTTCAAGAAAAAGGTACCCGATGAATCGAAAATGTATTGTATTGCGCAGGAACAAATAATAAATGAGACAACTCATCAATGTACGTTTCGAAGTCTTTGGTAACCAACATGCTACTTTATTTGCTTTGTCATTCCTGGTAAAAGAGAGGGAAGTCGGAAAGACTAGTTTCAGTTTGATTAGACACATTCGTTGTTATTCGTTCAGGTTATCTTTGAGTACCAATGCTTCGTTTGTCTTTGCAGGGTGTCCCAAAATTGATGAGCAGTTGTTTCTCGTTAAATAAATAAAAACTAGCAGGATACGTGTGGTTCATGATCTTTTCCCCATGCATCCCCACAAACTCGGAAACACTCCCGCCTGTGCTCTCGTCTTTTTCCCATGCATCCCCACAAACTCGGAAACACTCCCGCCAACCTCGCTCGTCAGGTTGCCGAGTGTCAGGTTGCCGAGTGTGCGTGCGTTGATTATCCGCCATACCGTTCGGAGGTTTTGTACCAGGGTCTTGTCTGAGGTAGCAGGCGTCATATTGTTGGGGTCGTCCTTGACGACTGCCCACAGATGTTCGATCAGTGACAGGTCAGGGCTATTGCCTGGTTAGACCCTTCTCTGCAAAAGCCCGAAAGTCAATTATTGGTGTTCTTGGCGTGGTGGACTAGAGCGCTGTCTTGTTTCAAAAAATGATCTTGACATGTCCGGCAGGAGTTTGGCATCGGTTGGGAGGCCATTCGCAGTCTTCGCAGAATCGCTGATGTTCTGGCCATTTTCAGCACTTCCTTGGCATAGTAGTCGGCACTGGCTGTCTGGCCGCGGGAAACATGCGGGTCAGAGAGGCCTTTGTAGCTCGTCATGCCCCAGACGAGGACTTTCAGGAGGCCGCTTGACCGTGTCAGTGATATGCAACTCCTCGCTGTTTTGGGCCCAAACCCGGTCGTTTTATAACGATTGGGTGGACACGATTCACTGACGACCTGGTACTGGGTCATGACACCTGTGACCATTTGCAACCACGTGGTTATGCATCGATGTCTTACACTGCTTCACCATTGACGAGATGTGGCACGGGCTCTTTGGGTACCTCCGAATAAATTACCTCTGCCGTGCCCAATCGGCTAAGCTCGGGTCGGCCGCTGTGGTTCTGTGATCACCCGACAGGTGCATATTCCCCACAGCCAGGTTTCGATCAAATTACGTTTTTTTCGCCGGTCGTGGGCAGCGGTTGAAACATGGGCACCACCAACCGCTCATCAATTTTGGGATAGTCTGTATATGCGGGCAAGCTCACATTTCAATCTTTAGGGTATCGTCTCATCTGAAGTCCCATCACTTTAGGCGAATCAAGTTTCATCTCTCGTACTGACAGTCTGTATCTGATCAGTCCGTTTATGCTTTCCAAAATTTTGAAGTGAATGATAAGCCGCAACACTATCATTCTTCTCCCAAAAGTGATTTCCAGAAAACAATGTAACGATTTTTTTTAGGTTTAAGTCCAATGGCCTCTCCTGACCCAAACATTGACCCGCCGTCAAATCTGGGTTTGTTTGCACATCGTGTACTGTTTTAGCTCTCGAGCTAAAAACTATTGTGTAAGGGACACCCATATATGGCCGAAACTAAGATTTTCGAATAAGTTATTATTATTCACTTGTTAAAAATTCAAATACAAAAATAAAGCTGGTAAATATACCTTTCAAATATTGCGTTTCTAAGTAAAAAGTATTAAGTAACAACTGACTTTCCATCGCATTTTCGCGAACCGTCTGACGTCTGCGAACCTTCGACACTTCGTCCCCCCACTCAAAAATCCGTGGCGACGCCCCTGGTACGTAGCAGGAAACCCATAATTTCGTTGGATTTAATTTAACGAATGTAAGTAGACCTGAGGCCATTTCTATATTTAAAAAAATCGAGCCAGGGGCTCTATTTTATTTGATAAGAATGGCTTCAGATCTATGAAATCCAGCCAACCAGACCCTATGTATTCATCGGCTATAGTCATTGTAGTTTCGGCAGGTTAGGCGATCTGCCTACATGACAATGACAAATGTTAGACAATGTTATTTCCTTTCTTTTGACTCCTTTTATTTGCGAGTTGCATCAACACGTTTTTTTTACGATTTTTCAAACATTTAACGTTTTTTTCCCACCAAAAATGACATGACATGACGTCATTAAAACGTCCTTATCTCCCGGAATATGTCACGAATTTTAAAAAAAATTGTCGGAAGACGTAGAATTGATGCATCATAAGGTACTGTAAGTTTCACTATGATATCTTTCATAGTTTTCAAGATATTGAGAAAATCCGGGAGGCGGGGGGTGGGGGGTAAAATTTACCACCCAGCGCCGCGCGGGTTAAAGTTGCCAATGTCATTAGTTGATTATAGTGACGTGGATGGTTAACGAATAGAATTGTGATTTTTTTTACTACGTCTCGTTTCGTAAAATATGGATGACCGAACTAGAAATGTTGGAAAAGAAGTGCATATGTTTTGGGCGCGATAAACTCAAACTGGTGCACTAATGGAATTGTTTAATAACAATTCTAGCAGCCATCGACTCATATGACAATCTATGCTGACAATCAAGGGCGTCGCCGTAGGGGGGGGGGGGGGGGGAGGGGATGGGACACCGTCACCCCGGTCGTCAGACTGGGGGAGATTAACCCCTCTAGTTTTGGAGACAAATCCATACTTTGTTCGGAAATATTGCAGGTTTCAATATCATAAAAGCATTTGTAAAAAAAGTATCAGTGCAATGGAAGAATGGAAGGGATCAGGACGATATTTTTACTTTTCTAGAGGGAAGTTAACAGGAATTTAAATGCAATTTCGGTAGCAGAAAACGGGCATGTTATGGCTTTAATATGCCCTATTTGTTGTTTAGCCACACTTTGTGCTTGCTAAAAGGAAACACCGGTGGATAGTTTTATGACATGAACGTTTTGTGTGAAAGTTTTCAGTCACTTAGACCGAATAGCTGCAAAGAAATAAGCTTCTGAAAACCATGGCAACGGTAGGGCCGCTCATACGTATATTTCCCCCTAGTTGACGGAAGACCTCGCTCCGCTCGTTAACCAAACTGTTTATGCCGTGTCCTGCCCTCGGAAATCTATCCATTCCAAAGCTTCGGACTAAATTTATAAAATAAAATATGCAAGCCATTTCGTTCAAGTTTGAACACAACCAAGTGCGTTCAAAGTTTGCAAACCGAGGTAGTTTTCGGATAACTACTTCATCCATTACTCCAAGTACATGAGCTACCTGCTTCTTCATCCGTATCCGTTTCGGCCAGCCGTCCACAAACGACTATCACGCACAACGAGCCGGAGGCAGTCACCGGTTCCGGGGCGATCTGGCCAGCCGTCCACAAACGACTATCACGCACAACGAGCCGGAGGCAGTCACCGGTTCCGGGGCGATCCGTCCTCCTGGTACAGTTACGGGCACCCCGGGTCAGCCAGCATGCAGTCAGTGAGATGAGCTGAGCTTATGAAGAAAATGCAAAAAAACACGCCAGTGACGTTACCTTGTATCGCACCACCGACCTTCTCAATATCTATAGTAAACCCCTGACGCTGACCCCCGTAACCACTGAGCCAGTGTTTCCCGAAAGCAAAAAGCCAGTCCAGTGGCAGCCGGGTGGCGCATATAAGTCCTGATATTCACGGCTTATTAAGAATAATTATAATTGCAGTCTATTGCGATCATGGATCGACGCAAAATTTGCCTACGCTAGTGCGACCCTACATCCCCACTAACATGCCAAATTTCGTGGTATTGACTGCAAGGTGCGCGGAGTTATTAAGCAATCGGATGACATCCGAACGGACAGACGGACAGGTGGCTGCCACTTCTTATAACCTTCTTATAAATAGTATGAAATATATTTCTATGTAACACGAATAACTAGGATATGTATCCCAAACAGCGGTGAGCAAATCGCCTGGCAGTGACTATCGAATATAGTCATTTGAACAATCTACCATGAAAACTACCGAAGAAGTTATTGTTTTGCATCTATCACCTGCTATAATTTTAATTATAAAAAATGACGCTATAATAAATAACGCTAAAAAAATAACGCTAACGCTAAAAATAGAAATATAATACAACCAAAAATTGCGTTCCTAATATAATTTATAAGGTAAAAACTGATTTTCCTTCACAATGTCGCGAACCGTACTGATTGGTTCATTCGGCACTTCTTCATCCCCCCACTCAAAAACCCGTGACTGACAAAACATTTATATAAGCTCCCACAGCACAATATGTGTGAGCAATATTCATATGAACAAATATTTAAGGTTTATTACCGAGCAGGCGTGAAGCGCCCGTGAGGTTTCACGTCAATTTACTAGACAAATTTACCTTTGTCCCGGCAAACCCGGCCCGAACCGGGCCAAACCGGCCCGACACGACCGTACAGACACTTTTAGGAAGCTAATAACTTTGCAACCACTGTTCCGATTGAGATCGGGTTTTCACCATTGGATAAATCCATCAAATCAATTTTGTCTTCGGTATGGTGTGTTCTGATAGGGGTGGTATCACAGCGCGTGGCACACGCAAACTTCAAAATGAACACACATAGTTATTGACCAAAAATGGATTGAATAATCTAAGCATTCATTTATACGACCAGTAAAACGTCTTTTTGGGCGATGATCGAGCGGGCGCGCTCTGGTAAAGCTAAATTAAGTTGTATTCAATTGTTCATGATCACCTTTCTCGAATCCGCCAAAAGGGAGTACGTCCTGAGCGCTGCTTGCTTCATTACCGAGCGGGCGCGAAGCGCCCGTGAGGTTTCTCGTTAACTTACTAGACAAATTTACATTTAACCCGGCCCGACCCGGCCATACATACGCTTTCAGAAGCTAATAACTTTGCAACCACCGCTCCGATTAAGTTTGGGTTTTCACCATTGGATAGGACAATCAAATCAATGTTGATTTTGTTATGGTATGGGTGGTACCACAGCGCGTGGCACCCGCAGACGTCGAAATGAACAAAAATCATTTTTGGTCAAAAATGGCTTGATTTAACTAAGCATTCGTTTTTTATTCGCTGAAGCATCCAGCGCTCAGGACGTACTCCCTTTCGACGGATTCAGGAAAAGAGGTCATGTGCAATTTAATAAAACTTTATTTTTATGTTGGCATGCATGGAGGTCTGGCAATTTTCATGGAGGACTAAAAGGACTAAAAGGACTGTGTGTTACTATCAAGTGTGCTCCCGTACCGTTTCATATTTCAGACCTGTTTAAGGTTTACCATTGCGCGCTCGCTCGGTCATCGCCCAAAAAGGCGTTTTACCGGTCGTATAAATTAATGCTTAGATGAATAAAGCCATTTTTTATCAATACTTATTTTTGTTCATTTCAAAGTTTGCGCGTGCCACGCGCTGTGGTACCACCATATAAGAACGCACCATACCAAAAACAAACTTGATTTGATGGTCCTATCCAATGGTCAAAACCCAATCTCAATCGGGGCAATGGTTGCAAAGATATCAGCTTCCGAAAAGCGTCTGTACGGCCGGTTCAGGCCGGTTCAAATGTAAATTTGTCTAGTTAGTTGACGTGAAACCTCACGAGCGTTTCACGCCCGCTCGGTAATGAAGCATGCAGCGCTCAGGACGTACTCCCTTTTGGTGGATTCGATAAAGAGGATCATGAACAATTGAATAGGTCAGTAAAACGCCTTTGTCACACCGCTCCCACTCGGTCCTCGCCCAAAAAGGCGTTTTACAGGTTCAGCTATATGAAAATGAACAGCGAGTTAAGGCTATTTTATCTTATACAGGAGTAAATTGTTTGCAATGTTCTAATGTTTTACTGCAAATATTTAGTCTATCCACCAAAGGGTTCTGAAAAGAACGTTGTACTGAAGCGGAAGTCGTTATAGAAAACATAACTAGGAGCAAACGTGAGGGATGGTGCATAGAGATAAATCAGACATGCCACTGGTAATATGTTACACAAAGACAGGCGAAACCGTTTTCCGAGGTCTCCACTGCTTTCCCATCCAATTTACTCTGGCGCTAGACACTTCAGCTCGGCTTAGTTACATTTCCATGCATACTACGGGCCGGGATGTATTCGCGGCTGCGAGGTCAAACTTCAAGCTGCGGTCACCTGTGCCGGTCGCCCACAGTATAAGTACAGCTGAGCCGTACAGGGCAGCATCAGTGTCTCGTCTCAGTCCCATCCAACTCACCATCCAAGAACCATGAAGCTGATTGTGCTGCTGGCTGCGGCGATGGCCCTTGCGGCGGCCGCTGAAGACAAGGAAGACCAGGCGATGGCGGCATCAGCTGTCAGCAAAGATCAGGACACTGAGGCTAATGGTTTCTCTTCACGAGCAGCAGGCCTTGGAAGGTAAGTAAATAAGATCACAAATAATGCTCAGCCTCGTCGCGAATAGTCTCTTGACTCTTTTGACTGGTCTGATGGAGCTTACATGATTTTTGAACATACCTAATACGTGACTCTTTTGCAAAAGGTTGTCCAAATCCATTGCTCGCAACTTTATAGGTGTCGAAGTATTAGTTAAAGGTGAAATTCGACGTCGAGAAACCTATAATGTTTTAATGTCTGATGCAAATTATGAAATGGAAGGAACCGGACTTCTGCGTTGATTTACAAACCAATCATGTCAACCAATCATGTCAAGCAAAAGGTTGCCCAAATCCATTGATCGCAACTTTATAGGTGTCGAAGTATTAGTTAAAGGTGAAATTCGACGTCGAGAAACCTATAATGTTTTAATGTCTGATGCAAATTATGAAATGGAAGGAACCGGACTTCTGCGTTGATTTACAAACCAATCATGTCAACCAATCATGTCAAGCAAAAGGTTGCCCAAATCCATTGATCGCAACTTTATAGGTGTCGAAGTATTAGTTAAAGGTGAAATTCGACGTCGAGAAACCTATAATGTTTTAATGTCTGATGCAAATTATGAAATGGAAGGAACTGGACTTCTGTGTTGATTTACAAACCAATCATGTCAACCAATCATGTCAAGCAAAAGGTTGCCCAAATCCATTGATCGCAACTTTATAGGTGTCGAAGTATTAGTTAAAGGTGAAATTCGACGTCGAGAAACCTATAATGTTTTAATGTCTGATGCAAATTATGAAATGGAAGGAACTGGACTTCTGTGTTGATTTACAAACCAATCAATCATGTCATGTATTATGAGTAACGATATTTTGAACATTATAACTTAAGGAATTTGTCTAACTGCGGCAATTTTTACCTGTAGCGGCTATCCTGGTCAGTACGGCAATCAACGTGGTTACTATGGCAACAGCCGGGACGACCGCGGCTTCGGTCGCAATCTGGGCGGCTACGGAGACTCCGGCTTTGGGAACGGTCGCTACCCCGGCTACGGCAACAGGGGATCGTTCGGTGGATACGGCGGGTCTCCGTACGCCGGCAATGGCGGCCGTGCTGGAGCCTACGCCGGGTACAGTGGCTACGGCGGTCGTGATGGAGCTTACGCCGGGTACGGCGGCCGTACTTACGGCGGCTTCGGCAGCCGTGCTGGAGCCAACAGCGGATATTCCGGCTCTGCCGGGGCTTACGGTGGCTACGGCGGCCGTGCTGGAGCCAATGGAGGCTACGCTCGTCGGTACTGAAGTGTTGGTGTGTCTGGAGGCCGTGGAGTAGCGTATGGCGGCAAATATGGTGGATACTATTGAGAAGTCTGCCGATCATTCTCATCATTGATAATCTGGTCATGACATGTGCGTATCGCTCTCCTAATGCTGTTCTTGTCAATGCCCCGAGTTTGTTGATCATGTGCCTTGTTAGTGATCTAATATGCGATTTAATGTATGAACATTGTAATGTCACTGTATGTCGTTGCAATATTATGCATTGTAATTGTATTAAATACACCTTTGAGCAAGTATACGCATCTTTTTACTTTACCATCCATTTTTAGGGAAAAAAAGCAATGTACCATATGAGTGTGGAATGACTTACCAGAAGACGTTACTGAAGCTGCTGATCACTGACTGCTTTTGTCGCAAAACTAAGTATTACCTAGTACTACGTAGAAGACATTAGCTAATTTATATTGTTACTCTTTACGGACACTCCAAATAATATAATAATGAATATGTATATTGTGATAAGCACACGGTAGATGTATAATGGATATGTATATGTAAAGCAAGTTTCAGTACATTTGTCCCGAAATGGTTTAAATGTCATTTAACCCGCACCCCGCAGGGGTCGGCAGCCAAACGCGCCAAGCTGGGGGGGGGGGGGAGAGTAAATTTACCCCCCCCCCCCTCGTATATTCCGAACCAATGACTGCACCGGGACGCACAAGGCAGCGATGGAAAGCTCTCAAGAAGAAGAATATAATGCACACCCGAAGTTGGTGAAATAAGGTCACATGTCAGGTCACGATCAGGTCAAACGTCAAACTTGAGGTATTTGAGTTTTGGAGCCATATTTGCCATCCAAAGCCTTAGATTGCGACTATTATTGCACAAGATACTCTCAAAGGTATAATGCATCTGCCGTATAAGCTGAAAGTGAAAGTATAAGCAAAGGTCAAGGTCAAGGTCAGGTGATAAAAGGTTACAGGCCAACGAAAGCCACGCGACACATGTTGTATGGGTTATTTTACACATATGAATTAGATAGTAGCAGCCATTTTCACAACCTGACCTTACATAATTCCCCGCAGGGAAAGGTCAGGTCACAATAAGGTTAAATTTGAAATTGATAAATTTAAATATAAAAGACATGTTTCTAGACCAGGGCCCTGGACACTGAGAGACGGCGAGATGGAGAGACAGAGAGACGGAGAGACGGAGAGACAGAGAGACGGAGAGACGTAGAGACGGAGAAACAAAGAGACGGAGAGACGGAGAGACGGAGAGACGGAGAGACGGAGAGACGGAGAGACGGCGAGACGGAGAGACGGCGAGACGGAGAGACGGAGAGACGGAGAGACGGCGAGACGGCGAGACGGCGAGACGGCGAGACGGCGAGACGGCGAGACTGCGAGACGGCGAGACGGCGAGACGGCGAGACGGCGAGACGGCGAGACGAGACGGCGAGACGGCGAGACGGCGAGACGGCGAGACGGCGAGACGGCGAGACGGCGAGACGGCGAGGACGGCGAGACGGCGAGACGGCGAGACGGCGCGAGACGGCGAGACGGCGAGACGGACGAGACGGCGAGAGCGAGACGAGACGGAGAGACGGAGAGACGGAGAGACGGAGAGAGACGGAGAGACGGAGAGACGGAGAGACGGAGAGACGGAGAGACGGAGAGACGGAGAGACGGAGAGACAGAGAGACGGAGAGACGAAGAAAGGGAGAGACGGACAGCCGGACAACCGTACAGCCGTACAGCCGGACAGCCGGACAGCCGGACAGCCGGACAGCCAGACAGCCGGACCGCCGGGGAGACGGACAGCCGGACAGCCGGACAACCGGACAGCCGGACAGCCAGACAGCCGGACAGCCGGACAGCCGGACAGGCGGACAGCCTCGGCATCTGTATAACATGGCTAGTACAACCCCACACAAGGCTTGCGTGGTGACCGCAATCGGCACTTCTGACGTATGAGCTTAAAATAAATTTTAGAACGCGTTGCTCATCTTTTTAGAGCTTGAAATCTCATAACTGGGACTCCACCATCCCTACTCGGACCTCGGCCAATGCGCTCACCTGCGTAGACCAGGCGGAGCAGCGGCTGCGATATCAGCGCGAGTCAGCTGCATTGATTTAACGATGGTAGGACGCAGAGGACGCAACCTATAATCATCTTTCACCCAATTACCAACAGACAAACCATTACGGTCTTCCGTCGCTAATATGAGATTAGACAATTTTGTAATAAGACATACAAGAGAAGGTATTTTCATCAATTAAGTTAAGTTTCATCAATTAATCAGAAGGTATTTTGAAATGATGTTCATATCCCAACGAATTCTGATTGTTCCAAGAAGTTCAGAACAATTGCAAAAAGTCACTTAACAAAGCCTGATTTATTTATTAAACGTCGGGCGTTTTTATCTGCTATAACCGGAAAAGTGGTTTAATTAAAATGGGAGTATATTCATTCATATTTCCTCCCGTCACACACCATTTTGGTCAAATACTAGCATGCCGTGGGACGGATGACCTCGATAAATCATCTATAAATAATATACGTAAAATTAGGAGACATCTTCCCTAGTCTTAAGGTTACGACAATAACCGCCATTTTGTTCGCGATCAGGAGGGTGGATTCAGCTTGTTTACCCCAATCTCTATGCTAGCCTCCCCTCCTCTCTCTGCTATGAGAATCGTAGATCAGCAACCGAAACTCTCATAACTCGGTGTTTTGCAATCTGTTTTGCAAATCAACGAGTCCACACTGTTCGGACTGACTCGTTTTCTTCACCTCAGTATTCACGAACAATGTTAACCATGATACCTGCTGAAACAAGCAGTTTTGAAAAATTAACACATTTTTACTCCTAAAATCGGTCTTAGCGTTCGCATTATAAA
>JAXIVJ010000212.1:112500-147500 GCA_036785665.1 Chirona hameri | reverse complement strand
ACACTTAACCCGCGCCCCACTGGGGGGGGGGGGGGGAAGAATCTGCCCCCTCTTGAATTTTCTCAATAACTTGAAAACTATGATAGATATCACTGTGAAACCTTATGCTCTATCAATGCTACGTCTTCTCACCCAATTTCAATGAAATTGATGTGGTATTTTGGGAGACCAAGACGTTTTAATGACGTAATGTCATGCCATTTTTGGTGAAAAAGCGATAAATGCTTGAAAAATTGTAGAAAATAGAGATTTGAAGTAAATTGCAAATAAAAAACATAAAAAGAAAGTAAATGACATTTTCTTCAAAATGGCTATCTCGGATTTGCAAAATTTGGGTTTTTTGACCTCCATAAATAAATCAACTGAATTTTTAGTGGAAACAAATCCACAAAGTCAATTTTTGTGATTTTGAAAAGACAATTTCTTAAGGTCGAACACCAAAATAAGGTGACCGGCCCAAATCCGCGGAGAAAAAAGGGGGTACTTTTTGCCACAAAAAGACCCCCTACGGAGATAGGCTGGATCCGCCAGTGCAGATGGGAAGGTGCAAAACCAGCTCCAAATTCAATGAGGTTTCTTTGAAATTGTCTTTGAGTTTTAATTTTTACCTTGAAACTGCGTCTTTGTTCCATAAAACACATGCAAATTTCCGTCGGCAATGTCGTTGATCTAATTCAGACTTAAAAGATCATGTTAAAAGGTGGGCGCGGATTGCCGGCACCTAATTCCAAAGTTAGGGGGGGCGTCTCCCCCCCTAGGTCCAAAGTTGCGAGGGCGAGTTGCCCCCACTTCCCCCACGGCTCCCACGTCCCTGCTAATGCTGGTACCAGGGTAAGGTTATTCTAGTGGCACGTAATCTGCTTTTATGGATTTCGATGCCTTTGTATGCTCGAATGACGGCAATATTTGACAACATACTCGGAACATTTATTTCGCGGCGAGCAATTCAATATGTTTGAGGTCAAATAACCAAATGTCCTCATGGTGTGTGAATTATTTGTCTTATCAACCACGTAATTTAATTTGACTTAATAAGGTAATCCAACATTTTCTCCAATGGTTTCCATATATAACTATCTAACATGCACATTGGCGGATCCAGAACAGTGTTTTGTGTGTGTGTGTGGGGGGGGGGCACGTTTTTTTTTGGGGAGGGGGGGGGGGGTCAAATTCCGAAAATTATCACACAATTCTGAAAACTCATCGGATTTCGCTTGGTTTCGCATTTATAGCTGATTTAAAACAAATTTTCCTTAGTTAAAGTTGCTTAGAGTGTCTTCTATATCAGGCAATGTGTCAATTTGGTTCCGATTTCACGCGGTTTGGGGGGGGCATGACCGCCATGCCCCCCCCCCCCCCTAGATCCGATAGTGACCAGAGTTCGGGCCATGGGCTGGGGCTGGGCCTGGGCCGGGCCTCAACTTTAAGGAACTCACCGGTGACCGGGCTCTGAACGGGCCTGGGCTGATAATTTTGAAGTAATGCGCGCAAGCTCAGGTCAGCTTAAAAATACTTTAACCAGCAGTTCACTTCCACAGCAACACACTGTTGCTGTGGCTGTGTTTTTTTTAGCATAGTTTGTTAATTACTTCACATTTATAGTATACAAGTAATAGTAAATATGCTAGGATCATGATACCAAATTTTATTAAAATAATTATATGCTTAATCTGAGCGGGCGGACCGGGCCTGGGCCGGGCCGGGCTGGGAGTTGGTGGCTGGGGGTTGGTGGCTGGGGGTTGGTGGCTGGGGGTTGGTGGCTGGGGGTTGGTGGCTGGGGGTTGGTAGCGTGGCATGGTGAACACGCTAGTGACCATGCAAAATAGACAGTTGCTGCGATGCCATGTGTGTATTAAGTCGTTCATTTACATTTCATCGTATACATTACATCGTACATTTTTTTTTAATTCTAAAATATGTGAAATGTTCTCGTGTGCCTGACAGCGGGCATGTCTACCAAATAATATCTTATCCCGCAATCGCACAGAGACGATGGTAAGAAAAGCATCATCCATAATCATAACCATCCATTAACATCCTACAACCAAGTATGCTTACCCTCTATTCACTTCGAATAAGCGTTAAAAAATCCAGGAGCACACGTCCGGGCACCAGTTCACAAAATGAACACAACTTTGTTAGAACTTAAAAAGAATGTTAGCTATAATGTTGTTTTGTGTAAAGGAATGTTTAAGCGGCTTCAGTATATCCCACTGCATTAGTTGAAAGGAGACCCAAAACAGCCTACTTCCAATTATATGCTTACTTTGGCTGGGCTGTATTTATCTCTTTTTATTACCGAGCGGACGCGAAGCGCCCGTGAGGTTTCTCGTCAACTTACTAGACAAATTTACATTTGACCCGGCCCGGCCCGACACGGCCGTACATACGCTTTTCGTAAGCTAATAACCTTGCACCACTGCTTCCGATTGAGATCGGGTTTTCGCCATTGGATGGATAGGTCCATCAAATCAATTTTGCTTTGAGTATAATGCGTTATGATAGGGGTGGTATCACAGCGCGTGGCACGCGCAAAGGTGGGGCAGGTCAAACCACCGAGTTTAGACGGAAATCGCGCCTAATGATATAATCGCTTCATCAAACTGGACCATATTTGGCGTACGCTAAGAGCCAATGATTACCCATATGTTGCATGTATAATTTAAAGGGATTATACGGGTTTCCGTCCTGAAAGGAAATGCACTCTTTTGCAGTTGTATGAGTTTTAACCCTATTCCCTGCGGGCGGCCACAATTACGTTAACCTGCGGGGGAGGGGGCAGATTCTGCCCCCCTCCCCAGAGATCTCGAGAACCGCCCGGTCGATTTCGATGGAGAAAACGCCATTCGATTCGTCATGACAAGATCTTTTTTTGGACCCCGAAATTTCTTTTTTGTTTAAAAATAGTCCTACAACCAAGTAGGGCAAAAAATACGAAAGTTTGGGGTGTTTTTTGATTGGTCATTGTGGTCATATGGTTCGACCGATTGTCATGCAACAAACGTTTTTGAGCTTGAAATGTACTGGTCTTTAATATATCAAAAGACAAATACCAAAATGAAAAATGATAGGCATATTCAGGGGATGTAAAATGGGGGAGGGGGATTTTCTGATAACAAATATGTGCTGTTCGTAATTGTTTGGGGCGGTATGAACATTATTACATTAATGTCACATGTGGACATTATTTGCTGTAATTTGTTAAATGTTATATATTGTGCATAGGCGGATCCAGGTAAACAACGTGGGGTCACCATGCGCGTAACGTTTTATCATCTTACTAATTTGAAGTTGGGCCTAACTTGAGGGAGGGTATCGCCTCCCAATCTTTTTTGTACCTGAGTGCGCCTCTGCCCCTAAAAATATGTACAATCCCGGTATTTATGATGGATATTGCAATGAAAATGTTTCTGGCGCATTTATTGCAACGCAAACTACGAAAGAAGTATGCGCCGCACAACCGCATTTGTAACACCCTCCCCAAAACAGGAGCCTGGAACCGCCTCTGCTTGGTCGATTTTGTCTTCAAAATTTTGACATGACATGCGTAATTCAATTTTGGGAAAGGTCAGACAATTGTAAGACGTAGACGACAGTAGTTTGGGAGCAACATGAGAGAAAACAAAAACACCGGGAGGGGCAGAGTCTGCCAACGCAAGGAATAGGGTTAATAGGGGAATAGGGAATAGGGTACCAGTAAGACGCCTTAATCGGCGAAGGACGAGCGATCCCGTAGAAACCCGATAGTTTCTGAGTTACGGAATAGGGGTGTGCACGTGCGCACGGGCAGTGTGACCCATAGTTTGACTTTTGCGACATTTCCAGTAGTGTGGTCTAAAACCACACACCAAATGTCAGCTTAATCCGTCCAGCCGTTTCTCAGAGCTGAGATTTGTAGAGGCTTGCGCCTTCAAGGGAACCAGAGGGTTCCACATGTACGGGCCAATCAACGATAGGGAGATCAAAGTCCATGAAACTTCGTCTAACTCTGCGCTCCACGTGTTCCGTACAACCAAGTAGACGTGCTTTGTGTGCAATACCTCGTTTTTGTTTAGCTGACGGTAGCTGTCGCTTTTAGGTGAACGTTTTTAAGCGTTCATGACCGTACCCAGGTGTGCACTATATACCTACATGAATCGTGTTGATGAATACACACGTGGTATCGACGACTGTGTTGCTTTAAGCGAATCAGAGCCACCAGGCTGGACCCCTACAGTGCGGGAAGGGGGAATGGGAACGCGGGAAGGTGGCTGCGGCAGTCGGCCGCACCGGGAGCAGGCATGGAGCGGCGGCTGGACGGCGCGGCGGCGGCCCGACGGCGGGGTACCGACACGCCGCGCTTGCTGGAAGGAGTGCTTTGGGAAGGCCCACGGTAATTTTCATGGTTTCTAGAGTAAAAGGTCACGAGGAATCCAAATATCACAATAGTTTTAAAATTTATTGACTCATGTTTTTTTTTGGAAATCAAATTTCAAAATTTTGAGGCTAAAACTTTCAATGATTTGATTTTTGTTGTTAAAAGCTATGCATATATAAAAAAGAGTTGTGCTCAGAGTATCATTTTTTTTTGTTTTTATTGGATCTGTGATTAACAGTTTTCAAGATAAAGCCAGTCAAACAAATAATATTTTTTCAAAAGTCGAAAAAGAGCAAACACCCTTAACTCCTAAACCGTAGCTCGAAATGCTCTAAAAGCCTCAGAATCGTGTTCAGGGCTATATAAAACCCTATAGGCACATTTTGGTCGAAATTAAAGATGGTCGAGTAACAAATTTGCCTTTCGGTGGGTGAGTTGGCATTGAACGACCCAGCCAAGCAGGACGTTTTCCGACACCCCTGACGCGGCACGTGCCGCGCGCCATGCTGACCCCTCGTGTGAGACGAACATGTCAATAACATAATTGATTGAATGGGGCTATCAGATGGCGAAGACCGCTTGTCAATCGGATGCGGGATTCCAAAGATGTAGAATACCTGACCGGTCAGGCAATCTATAGAATGCACAGGCAATCTATAGAATACCTGGCCGACTGGGCAATCTATAGAATGCCTAGGCAATCTATAGAATGCCTGACTGGTTAGGCATTCTATAGAATACCTAGGCATTCTATAGAATGCCTGATTCTTCGCATTGCCTGTAACATATGTTATATACACTTTGGAAATATGCGGCCGGCCGTGGATACTGTGCCGCACAGCACTGAGGCACGCCGCCCAGTGGCGTCTTGTGGTGACTTAACAGTCTGAGGTCACCGCAACGGCCAATCAGCGGCGGCCTGGCCGGCTGGGGCCAAATTACGGAATTATCGTACGATTTTGACCCCAAGGCAATGCCCCGAACGCATTGCCGGCCTCTAGTTATTATTAACGTTTCGTGCGTCAGCCCGCAAATCCCCTTACCGGGTGGTAACTGCAGTTACCACCAGCTTACCATGGTACGCTTTCGCATCCCCGACCGACAATGTCGGAACGAGAAAGACAAAACAAAGTTTGGAGGAGGTTAAGAAGCCACAAAAAGTCTGACCGGCGTGAAAAACTCATCAGATGTTGCGTCTTTACGAATTAAGAACTCACTTAAATCAAATCTGCCTATTAAATCTCCTCAAATTTTCTTGATAACCAGAAAACTTGCCAACTTTAGGGGAGATTTCAGCTGTTTCGTGGACCGTGGCCTCGATGATCCCCTTGGATCGAACCCTGTCTTACAATGATGGTTGGGCCCCATTCCTACAGCCATTGCCATATTTGAGAGCGTCCATGGAATGACCTAGTTTATAAAGATTCCTCCTGAAGAATCTTAAAAATCTCCTGAATTATCACGATAGGTATTCGTAATTCGTTAGTCATTTTTTACAGGCGACGACGATGATGGGTACATGCCACTCCAAGGAATTTTGTCCCTTGACCGTTTGCTTTTCTTGTGCTTGTCCGTCGATGTTCTGGCATCCAGAATCGGGTTGTTTCATATTGAAGGATATTTCTGTTACCAAATTTCTTCCTATGGTCTATGAGCAATTTTACATGAAATATATTTGTATATGCTGGCGCCAGGACAAAATGTCAAAATTCCATATTATTCCACATTGTATCCTTCTTACAATCAATATTTTGTCAGGCAAAAGTTGGAGACTCTTCCGGAAACATTATACTAATGCGACTAATAATGTATATTAGAAAGTCGCCATTTTGAACATGGTGTTAGGTGGTAAAAACGAAGTAATTTTTCCTTGAAAACATATAAGCAAAGCGTATGACTTCTTTCGGGATAAATATTGAATTGCACCTATATACGCGCCGTGCGACAAGGTTGCATCACTTTCCCCATCCCGAACCATCCTACCGAGTCAGCCCCTGAAAAGCGTAGTCGATCCGATCAGCAACACCCCGACCGGGCGCTGTTCGGATGCGAGAACACGCCATTTTTCGGCCCGGATCGAGCGCAGCCCACCCGGCTCTGGGCTCTTCCATGAAACTCAAGCGACAACGGCGACAGCGACGGCGAGTCACCAACCACCCCTGGCGGCGACACACTTCCATATTCAGATATCTGCCGGACGGAGGACCCGGGCTTCCCGCGCGAGAACCCGGCGACCATCACGACCCGGCGCGTCGCCGGCTGCTGGGAGGCAGCCGGCGACCGCTGCCTCCCAGCACGGCCCGTCACGACACGAACCGCGGCCTGTCGCGGGCCTGTCACGACACGGCCCGCGACAACGCCGGACAACGGCGACGGGAGGACGACACCGCCGATACCTATCGGCGCCACTATCGGCGGCCTATCACGTCACGGCTGCCGGCGGCGAACAGCGGTCACGTGACACACACAGGTCACGTGATCGGTGACCACCGGCGACGATGTCGAGCCGCCTAACGTGTCTGGGTGTAGCCCAGTTGCAGCGGGGGTGCGGTGCCAGCGGCCGCCGCGGCCTTCTATGGCGGGGCGGTCGTGTGCCGTACCCTGACGTGCTGTGACGTGCCTCAGACGGCCTACTGCCTGTATCACACCACCGATTGCACTGCACACCATCGATCGGGGGCGTCGGAAGTACGTCCGCACACGCCAACACGTATGCTCACCGCGGCTAGAACGCGGTATTAGGGGGCTCGGGAGGGAGGGACATGCTGTGTTTTGATGGAAAGTAGATCTGCTGACATGTGTAGTCGGGCGTCGACGAAGTGTAGCACGGAAAGCGGCTCGTGAAAGTACTACGTGGAAGCGTGTGTGCCAGGGTCAGTTTACGTTTGGTTACCGAGCGGGCGCGAGGCGTCTGTGAGGTTTCTCGTCAACTTACTAGACCAGTAAAACACCTTTTTGGGCGATGACCGAGCGAGCGCGCTCTGGTAAGGCTAAAACAGGTTTGAAATATGAAACGGTAAGGGAACACACGTGGTAGTAACACAGTCATTTTAGTTCTCCAGAAAAATTGCCAGGCCTCAATGCATGCCAACATACAAATTAAGTTGTATTCAATTGTTCATGATCTCCTTTCTCAAATCCGCCAAAAGAGTACTGAGCGCTGAGCGTCCTGAGCGCTGCATGCTTCAGCGTATAAATTAATGCTTAGAATAATAAAACCATTTGTTATCAATAATCATTTTTGCAAGGTTTTTGTTCATTTCGACGTTCGCGTGTGCCAACTGCCACGCGCTGTGGTACCACCTCTATCAGAATACACCATACCAAAAACAAAATGTATTTGATGGACCTATCCAATGTTGAAAACCCAATCTCAATCGGAGCAGTGGTTGCAAAGTTATTCGCTTCCGAAAAGCGTCTGTATGGCCGGGTCGGGTCAAATGTAAATTTGTCTAGTAAGTTGACGAGAAACCTCACGGGCGCTTCGCGCCCGCTCGGTAACAAATTTACATTTGACCCGGCCCGACCCGGCCATACAGACGCTTTTCGGAAGCTAATAACTTTGCAACCACTGCTCCGATTGAAATTGGGTTTTCACCATTGGATAGGTCCATGAAATCAATTTTGTTTTTGGTATAGTGCGTTCTGATCGCGTTCGTTCGCGTGCGTTCAGGTCGTTGGTGGTACCACAGCGTGTAGCAGTTGGCACACGCGAACGTCGAAATGAACAAAAAACCTTGCAAAAATGATTCTTGCTAAAAAAAATGGCTGTATTATTCTAAGCATGAATTTATACGCTGAAGCATGCAGCGCTCAGGACGTACTCCCTTTTGCCGGATTTGCGAAAGGAGATCATGAACAATTTGATACAACTTAATTTTTATGTTGGCATGCATTGAGGCCTGGCAATTTTTCTGGAGCACTAAAATGACTGTTACTACCACGTGTGCTCCCTTCCCGTTTCATATTTCAAACCTGTTTTAGCTTTACCAGAGCGCGCTCGCTCGGTCATCGCCCAAAAAGGCGTTTTACTGGTGGTATCTATGTATGTATTGACAATAAAACGCTTGCGAGGACTCCGTAGATGACGGACTGGTTTTTGACTTCGCAGGTTTACCGCAACTTGCAAGCAGGTTGACAGCACTAATTTAAATACCGAGTACTAGACTGAGTACGGGCAAGTTCGAACTGTCAGCACGTGTTTTGTTAGCTGTGAAGTCTCGTCAGCTGACATAGCTTTATTTAAATGAGAGGTCAGCTGATCCAGATATGGCGAATATAGCGGATCTAAGCGGATGTAACCGGATATAAGCGGATATAGCGAAGCGGATCAAGCGGACATCAGCAGTTATGGTGCATCAGTGACGATTCCCTGTTTCCAACAAATGCTTATAAACTTTATGCTACGAACACTTTATGCAACAAACTTCATGCCGAGTATCTAATTTCAAATGCATTTGATCTATGTCAACGTTATCTCGTCAACAGTGATTAATTTCATACATGTCCTTCATCTATTGTTCGACCAGTTTGGTGATTTAGCAGCGCTTTCGCTGCCAAATCGCTGACAAGCGGACAAGATATATTGGCAGCAGAGCCAGCCTGACGTCATACGTTTCGCTCCCAGTGCTCACGGGACGTGATGCAGACTCAATACTGGCTGTGATTGACGTTGACGAAACATGTGCTGATAGAGCGAACGCGGCCGATGTCAGAGCTAAAGGAGGGTGTCTGATGCCCGGCAGAAACCTCTGAGGCCCTCTTATCCCCACTTGGAGCACACTCCATCCACACCCCCCACAGAAACACCAATGGTCACCGCACACAGTATGTATATTTATACGAACAAGTCATTCACTGGCGGTCGGCCGCAGCAGCTCCCTCTATGCCGCCTCGCCGCCGCCGCCGCTGCCGCTGCCGCCGCCTCCTTTGTCCAGCTACACGGGAGTACCGCCGACACGCGCTAGAAGAACTGGCGTCCGCCGCCCTCGGAGTAGGGCGCCGGGTTTCTGGGCGCAGAGCCCGGCAGCTCGTCCGGCGTGTTGGGGAACTCGAGAGGCTGCTCCAGCTCCGGACGCGGCCTGCCGCAAACGGCGCGTGAACGGTCAGTTTTCCAGGCCTGATCACTTTGGTCACACAACGAGAAACAAAGGCGCCACGGGCGACAAAGGGCTGTGAACAAACGAAGACGGATGTCAGACGCAATTGTCACATTGCAATGTCACATTCACTGCCATGCGACAGGCAATGTGTCTCACACTGGCGGATGTCACCAGCATCATTACAGCGACATAGCGTGGGCAGCGGTTTGGACAACAGCGGCACTCTCTCACCACGCTGCCGCCTGTGGTCGGCAGCGATCGGCCCGTTCCCAGTGAGCGCGGTGTAAATTTAGCCAGCCGTCAATGTCACCAGTCGTCGGTGGGAGAGCTTCGGACGGCTGCAGCTCGGACTCGTCGGTGGGAGAGCTTCGGACGGCTGCAGCTCGGGCACCAACCAGGGATTAGCGCTCGTTGTTGGCCCGGCCCGGCCCGGCCCGGCCAGGCCGCTCGGCTCGGCTCGGCTCGGCTCGGCTCGGCTCGGCTCGGCTCGGCTCGGCTCGGCTCGGCTCGGCTCGGCTCGGCTCGGCTCGGCTCGGCTCGGCTCGGCTCGGCGGGGGCCGAGAGGCCGGAGAGGGCGGGCCGGCCCGGCTGCGGGCGGTATGTACTATGTATCCCACCGATCGGCGCCGACATGGCCGGCTGCAGACGGCTGCCGGTGCAGACCGCGCGGCGGCGGCCGCCCCCGCCCCCGCCCGCGCCGCTCTGGTATATCACGCCGTCCGAGCGGCCTGGCTCGGCCGGCACCAGCGGTCTGAGTCGGGCGGACCCAGCTGGCACCGGGCCGGCCCGGCGCCGAGCCTGACGGAGAGAGACTGAGAGAGAGAGACTCTGAGAGAGAGAGAGAGAGAGAGAGAGGCGGCGGAGAATTTAGCTGCACGTCACAACAGAGACGGCGGTGCCATTGAAGCCTTCTCGAGGTTGTAGACAGAGCAAATCAGCATCAGTGCCTGAGCCGGAGATACTCACCGCCACGGAAAGTCAGAGCAGCGACAAAAAGATCAGCAGAGGTCGGATAAAAATCACTTCAAAACATTTTGAGAGAATTCATAACGGGCTAATGACGTCACTGTTCACAGCGCTAGTCGTTCAGCCCGGATGCCTGCCGCTCTGCAGGTGAGGAATGCCCCAGCACTGAGGCGGATGGAGGTTAACTCTTCTGCACCTGACTGTCACCGCACACGACTGCACTGTCCACGGGGCAGCCTAGGGAAACCCCAGCCATGTGACCGGACGGCAGGTCACCGCAGCAGCGGAGATATCGGCTCCTCATACGTCACGAGCCGTCACGAGCCGTCACGTGGCGTTAGCTGGCGTTTAGGGCAGAGACACCACCTGCGTGGCGACATCAGAACGGCACGGTGTCGCTGGTATCCGCGGGAGTCGCCGATATCCGGGAGAAATTAACGGGGAGGCGACACCGAGCGCGGAGACTGCGGAGTTACACCACAGGTCACTGTGAACTCCGTGGACCGTGAACTCCTCCCCGTGGCCAGTGCCGGCTACAGCACAGCACCCACCACGAACCGGATAACTCCTCTAACCTTTCCACCGAATCATGGTCGAAACACACCTGCGGCAGAGTGACCACAGCCAAGACCGGTATTATCCAAAGGATATAATCCACCCCCACTACCACGGCCACTATCCCTTCACCACCGACAGCGAGGCTAAAGAAGGATCTTGGTGGCACTTGTGCACAGCATTGATCGCTAATGAATTATTCATAACGGCTTTTCAATCACTGTATTACAACCTATTATACATATTTGCAGCATGTTTCCTTGAGTATTATTTTAGCAGTAATATTTTAACAAAACATGCTGTCGTTATCCGTCGGCACGGTTGTGGCGAGGCTAAACACAAACAATGTATGACGTCATGGCCATTCGTTAACCCGCGACCCGCAGAATCTGCCCCCTCACGGATTTTCTCAATAACTTGAAAATTATGATAGATATCGACGTGAAACTTTCAGTACCTTATGCTGCTGTATCAATTATACGTCGTCTCACCTAATTGCAATGATATTGATGAGTTTTGATGCAAATGGCAAATAAAAAACGTCAAAAGAAAGGAAATGACATTTCTTCAAAATAACTATCTCGGATTTGTTAAATTATGGGTTTTAAACCCATTTTTTTTTAGGGGGGGAACTCCACAAAATCAAACTTTTGAAGATATTAAAAAACGGAATATATGCTGGAGAACCAAATATAGACGATACCTAAACCAAATTTCAAAGAAATATCTTTATTTTTGACTGACTTATGGCTCCCAAGTATAAGTAACTCATGACATCATTTTATAGTTACGTTTTTTTGGGGCTTTTAGTGACCATATACATACAAATAAATGCCACCGCTGTATTTCCGAGACAAATCTGGTCTACAAACACGCCTTTTTTATTTAGATTCATCAATTTCAAAATTTGACTTAATATGACCTGACCTTCACTCGAGGGCCATTTATGGGGTCCGGTTGCAAAAATGGCTGCTAATATCGAATTATTAGTGTAAAATAACCCATAAAACATGTGTAGCATGGGTTTCGTAGACCTCTTGCCAATAGTGACCCTTTGTGACCAATTGCTTGTGACCAGTTGTTTACAAATTCACTTTCGCTTATGCAGGAGATGCATTGTATCTTTGAGAACACTTTGTGCGATAATAGTCGTAATCTAAGGCTTGAGATGGAAAGTATGGCCCATAAACTCAAATACCTGAATTTTGACCTTTGACCTGACAGTTTTTCGCCCCCCCTGACGAACTTTCGCAATAGCTCAAAAACTAATTGCGCTATCGACGTGAAACTTCAGGTACCTTCTCCTACATCAATTGTACGTCTTCTGTGCGAAAATGAAGCAATTTTGTCGAACATTTTCTGAGATATAGCGAATTTAGTGACGTCACTACACATGAGTTTGACACACAAATCAGCTAAACTTTAGCCGGCCGTACAAATCCCACATTTTGAGAAAAATGCAATCGAAACACGCCAAAAGATAGCAAATGGCAAGGGTTACTACATGGCTATCTCGGATTTGTGAAAATTGTGGTTTATGACCTCCAAAATTGCAAAAACGATGTTTTTTGAAAAAAATGCCCTCAAAATAAAAAATTCAAAACATGAAAAAAACGGAAGATATGTTGAAGAACCACATGTGGACAATACCCAAACCAAATTGAAAAGCAATATATTTATTTTGGACAGACTTATGGCTCCCTAAGTAGCTTGAACATATATTTATATATATATAACTCATGAAGTCATATTTTGAAATTGAGTTTATTTTGCTTTTAGTGACCAGATACAAACAAATAAATGCCAGCACTGTATTTCTGAGACAAAACTGGTCTAGAAACATGCCTCTTTTATTTAAATTTATCAATTTCAAATTTTTACCGTATGTGACCTGACCTTGACCTTATATCGTGTCAGATTGTGCAAATGGCTGCTACTATCGAATTATACGTGTAGAATAACCCATAAAACATGTGTCGCATAACTTTCGTAGACCTCTTGCCAATAGTGACCTTCTGTGACCTGATCTTGACCTTGACGTTTGCTTACAATTTTACTTTTGCTTATGCGGGATATGTATTATACATTTGAGAGCACTTTGTGCGAGCATAATAGTCTCAAGCTAAGGCTTTGGATGGAAAGTATGGCCCAAAAACTCAAATATCTCAATTTTCAATTTTGACCTTTGACCTGACCGTGACCTGACATGACCTTTAAACAAATGTCGTGTACGCTTTGGGTGTGTCTTATTGAGAGCTTTCGACTGCCGCCTTTCGCGTCTCGCTGCGGTTATTGGTTAGGAAGATAACGAGTGGGACAGAATATGCCCCCCCTAGCGCCCGTGTTCGGCTGAATACCCCAGCGGGGCGCGGGTTAAGGGCTCTCAGTCACCACGACTGGTCCGGGGAACCTCAGGTGACACTTCAAGACTGACCGGGCACCTCACCTGCTGATGGACGACCTCACCTATCGGCCCAGATAACCAGTGCTCTGTCAGCTTTCACATCTTGTTAGTTCGGTTAACTTCAGTGAGCTGTAACCTTTCACAAGTTGGTCCAAATGAACCCAGTGACCTGTGACCTCTCACCTGTTGGTTTATATGACCTCAGTGCCATGTGACCTCTCACCTGTTGGTTTGGATGACCCCAGAGATCTGTGAGTGTGACCTCTCACCTATTGACCCAAATGACACCATCGACCTGTGACCTCTCACCTGTTGGTCCGGAGGACCTTTGGTGCGCAGAAGTAGCCATAATAAGGTCGCTCCATGCCAATGTTGTCCTGCGCGCACTTGTCAAACACCGACTGCGTGTTGCGGCACCTGGTGGCAGCAGCCAAGGGAGGCCCGTCACACACACACACACACAGGAGGGAGACACATTATAACCAGCGGGACATCGGTCACGTTCACAGCGGCGGGAGGCATCACCACCACGGTACAGATCGACAGACCTGTCGGAACGGTCCGAGATCAGGGCGAGTTGACGCGGTGTGAATGGGACTGGCGGTCACGCAGACAGCGAAGGAGGATAAGGCAGGAAGGGTGGCAAAGGAGGCTAAGGCAGAATGGTGGCAAACATTCGTAATGTCGACGTTCCTCCCTAACCCTGGCGTGTAACCCTGGCGTGAAAACAAGTCAAGGAGTGTTCAACGTGAAAGGTGCATTTATATAAAGTTGAAAAGCTGCATAAAAGGGATATTGCCACCTCCGGAGGATTTCTAAAAAGCAACTTAAATGAATGGTGGGGGATCAACAATCATGTATGTTCAAGCTAAAACTTGCTCCTGCAGCACCTAAAGCAGTGTATCGGCAAAGCATTTTGTATTTATTTGTGACTCCAAAACGTTGGTCCCAGCTGTGCTCAGTACTAGATTCATGATGGCCGCTCTCATCCAGTTTGGCTGTGGTATTGGCGCCCGCCCGAAGCCGAAGCATACGAATTCGCCGAGACTTGATCTTGAAAAGTCTATCTGTGTTATAAGGTATAACTCCTACGGTCCCAAAGTCGAGCCATAGTAATTCTTGCTGTTTTATTATGAAAGAGGCTAAGGTTGTTGAAAATATAATTAACTGCATACGCTTTTTAATTTTAAAGTGCACTGACGGAATGGCGATGTTGAGTTTGCAACATTCAAAAGAAAATAACAGTCCGCAAAGAAGTGATTCTAAATAGTGATGTGGCGACTCCAATTTTACGAATGCTTGGCAAGCATGAGTGGTGCAAATGTATTTTTTTTTATCTAATGGGGAGAGTTTCGGGAGCCAAATTTTGCATGTGAAATCGGACACGCTTAATCGACCGATACACACCAAAAAATCCATATTGGCCTGCGAGGTGGCAATATCCCTTTAAGCATCAAATGCTGTCTGCTGAGTCGCGCGAGATTCTGAGGCGGGCCGCGCATCAGTTCTGAGCTGAAACAGATGCTGAGGCAGGCGTCAGATGCTGAGGCAGACGTCAGATGTTGAGGCAGGCGTCAGATACTGAGGCAGGAGTCAGATACTGAGGCAGGCGTCAGATACTGAGGCAGGCGTCAGATACTGAGGCAGGCGTCAGATACTGAGGCAGGCGTCAGATGCTGAGGCAGGCGTCAGATACTGAGGCAGGCGTCAGATGCTGAGGCAGGCGTCAGATGTTGAGCCGTGTCAGATGCTGAGCCGTGTCAGATGCTGAGCTGAATCAGATGCTGAGCTGAATCAGATGCTGAGCCGGGTGTCAGATGCTGAGTCGTGACAGATGCTGAGGGGTGTCAGATGTTGAGGGGTGTCAGATGTTGAGGGGTGTCAGATGTTGAGGGGTGTCAGATGTTGAGGGGTGTCAGATGTTGAGGGGTGTCAGATGCTGAGCCGTGTCAGATGCTGAGCCGTGTCAGATGCTGAGCCGTGTCAGATGTTGAGGGGTGTCAGATGCTGAGCTGTGTCAGATGCTGAGCAGTGTCAGATGCTGAGCCGTGTCAGATGTTGAGGGGTGTCAGATGCTGAGCCGTGTCAGATGCTGAGCTGAATCAGATGCTGAGCTGAAGATGCTGAGCCGGGTGTCAGATGCTGAGTCGTGACAGATGCTGAGGGGTGTCAGATGTTGAGGGGTGTCAGATGTTGAGGGGTGTCAGATGTTGAGGGGTGTCAGATGTTGAGGGGTGTCAGATGTTGAGGGGTGTCAGATGTTGAGGGGTGTCAGATGCTGAGCCGTGTCAGATGTTGAGCCGTGTCAGATGCTGAACTGTGTCAGATGCTGCGGGTCTGAAGATACTGAACCAAGCGTCAGATGCCGAACCGGGCATCAGATGCTGAGGGCGTCAGATGCCGAGGGCGTCAGATGCAGTGCCGCATCCGATGCTGAGCGGCATCCGATGCTGAGACGGTCCGCGCGCGTCAGATGCGGCTGCCGTTCACATAATCCGGCGGTCGGTGCGGTGCACACCGGCATTCCTGGACAACATTCCACCCATCTGACCACAAGTCGGCCCGGTGTGACGACACACAGACGTCATCAGGTTGACCAACTAACGCTGGCGCCCATAGCGCCGTTGACATTGGAAGGCTTAGTGACGTCATATCCGCACAGACCGGGATCAAGCGGCAGCGAAAACCAGCTGATTTTCGAAACGCTCGCCGGCGTCGACAGCTGTAAAAAGCTGGCGATAAGCCGGGCTCAGCTCTGAGGCTGGCGGCACAGCGATGCAGCGGAGCCCACAGCCCACCTGATAGTGGAGGAGCCAGCCGGGCGAACCGCCGGCCGCCGCAACACGGCACAGCGATGCATATTTTATAGCGGTATATCTGGTGCTCGGCCCGGTGTCACGGCCAGCCACAGAACGGGCCCACACGTCAGAAACGCTCCACCTCGCACATTTAGATACACGCGGACTATGGTTTATGGCGACTGGAAAACGCAGCGTCAGTATACAACATTTAATCTCTCTCGGGATTATTGGCATGTCAGTCAAAAGCCCATCAATATTATCTCGTCAACATCATCTTCTCTACCGTCTGACCAACTGCATGTCATCAAATAAATACAGCATAACGCTAGCAAATATCGAACTTGCCATAAGCGTATCTATACACGAACGCACATTGGAACAAACCTTTCTTTAGTACATACGGAAACCCAAAGAAATTTAAGCATGCCGTCATCGCTTTGGCAGCATTTCAAAACGCGTACACTAACACGGAAGGAATGCCAATGGTGCAGCTTAGATGTCAACTTAGCAGAAGTGACGTATCAATCCTTCTAAATGGCGTACTTCGTAGCGACATTTTAACATATGAGGTCAAGACATAGTTGATATTTTGAGGAATACGCCACAAATATGCTTTCCAGTAGGATTCATGTGAGAGCTTGTGCAATATAATATAACACATTAGTTTCCCTCGTTGATAACCGTGACAGGGGCGTATTTATAGCACCGGCGGATAAACAGGTTACATCATTTTAATGAAATAATACGACAATACTGCGTTGTTCGGCTCTTTCGACACCCAAGGTTGCGATCGATAGTGACGTAGGTCCTGTTGCTGGCCAGGGGCGGATCCAGGGGGGGGGGAAGGGGCCATGGCCCCCAATGGTCCTGAAACCACGATCCCCCAACAGCCAGATGTACAGTTGCTGACGGGTTGACGACGCGCTCTACCCCCCCCCCCCCCCCCCCCCCCGGTCAACAACTTCTCACTGACGGCTGACGGTCTGCTACCCTCCCCCTCCCGGTCAACAACTTCTCACTGACGGCTGACGGTCTGCTACCCCCCCCCCCTCCCGGTCAAAAACTTCTCACTGACGGCTGACGGACTCCTACCCCCCCCCCCCCCGGTCAACAACTTCTCACTGACAGCTGACGGACTCCTACAGCGCCGCCAGCCGTCCTGCTCAATAACTTTTTGGAAATACGCCACTGGATTTTCCCTCCCCCGACAAAAAAAAACACGGCTAGATCCGCCCCTGCCGCTGACAGCGTCCGTTGGCATACAATTACCATCATCCCCGCCAGCGAATGACACCGATCACTCCGTCGAGTAACCCCGCGCTGGACCGCGCCGGCCACCGGTCTGGAGAGGCCAGCCTCCTGCGGTCGGCGGCCGGCCGTGGTCGCACGCTGTCGCCGCCGCCGCCGCCACCTCTCGCCGTGATACCGGCACTGCAGAACGAGCGTCACACGACCCCTCCCCGTCCGCGTCCGGCGCGCCGAGTTCAAAGCGCCGCCCCAATCGTCTTACCCGCTCCGACACCAGAGACACCGACATCGTGTGGCCAGTAATGTATTCGAGCCAAAGTGATCGCATCCAAGATGTGGGGACAGTTGTTTCCACTGAACGAGGGCCTGCCGCATAGGATTACCGTTTCCTTTCGCCGAGTCCGCTTTGGTCCGGTATACACAGGAAACCAGAGAAGGGTCCGGCTCAGCGGATTAATTATGCACTGCAAGCGTGTTTACATGCTCATCATCACATTCAGAGCGCATCAACCAAGCCCTGCATCCCTGCATTGGACAACAGCCAGCGTCCAGGCGAAGTACCTCCCGGAGCCGATCTTCTACCGTGGCTACAATAACCGTCAAGTCAAACCGGCGGGCAACGTCAACTATCAACGGATTTCGGTTCCTGCAGCGCACGCCCATCGCTCGTCGGTCGTCTGATCCGTGCAGTGGCGCCGCTGTCCTCCGGTGCGGCACGTCTCTCAGAATGCAACAACCGCGGGACGCCAGCGAGTCAGACTGGCGACATTCCGACAACAGAATTTCGGTCGGGTTGGCCCACATCCTTGTCGGCCGGCTGAGCGCGCCGCGGGACATTGTGGAACGGTTGTCAGACGGGCGTAAAACCGGAGACACGCAGCCAATTGTCGACCCGGAACCGGGTAATGTGCGGTGTAGGGAGACCTGTTCAGACCCCCGCCCACGCCGCTGCAGGACAAGGCCGCACATCCCTTGCGGTTGCAATTTTCTGACACCGGCATCTGACGAGCTAGGTAATTTGTAAAGGATGTTGCTATCAGTCTTTTAAAGACATCAAAGGGAAATCACACGGAACCTTCTTATGGAAAGAGACACGAGCAAAACGGTCTATAATTATGAACACACAGGGAGCGTGTTTTATAAGTCTTCTAACAAAATAATACACAGGAATTAAGCGTAGAAGTGCATTAAAATGCAAACTCTGAATTCACGTTTCTTAGCTTAATCCAGCTACAATGTTAAGCCATTCACGTTTCTTTATATTCCTAGCTTTTATTATTTCCTTTAATTCTAAGTTCAGCCTTGGTCAAATCCATATTAAGTAAAATAATCTTGAAATCCAGTGGCGGGTCTAGGTTCCAGCCATGGGGCCGCCACACGGCAATAGTGGGCCCCTCAGACTCACGGCAATAGTGGGCCCATCAGACTCACGGCAATAGTAGGCCCCTCAGACTCACGACAATAGTGGGCCCCTCAGACTCACGGCAATAGTGGGCCCCTCAGACTCACGGCAATAGTGGGCCCCTCAGACTCACGGCAATAGTGGGCCCCTCAGACTCACGGCAATAGTGGGCCCATCAGACTCACGGCAATAGTGGGCCCATCAGACTCACGGCAATAGTGGGCCCCTCAGACTCACGGCAATAGTGGGCCCCTCAGACTCACGGCAATAGTGGGCCCCTCAGACTCACTGCAATAGTGGGCCCATCAGACTCACGGCAATAGTGGGCCCCTCAAACTTTGGTAGCCCCATCGACCTTGGTTAGCATTACCCCAAACAGGTCCTCAGTAGGTCAAAATGGTCCCCCTGAAGATCAGACTGGGCCCGCTGTAGGCCAAAATGGTATATTAAAATGCTGGTATGGGCCCTTTAACCCTCGCCCGGGTAGGGGGTGGGGGGGGGGGGGTGGGGGTGGGGGGTGGATGCCACCCCATCGTTTTTTTTTCTGGAATAACTCGCGTAGTTTTCAACCGATTTCGATACAACTTGCAGTACCATACTTTTGAAACATTTCTTACATACTCTGAAAATTTTGAAGTTCTAACCCACATGACCCGTGACCTATGACCTGTTTCTCAAGGTCATGTCATGCGCAACTGGCGTCCCGCAGTATCGATGCTTGTAACTTCTGCAGTTTTCGAGGGTTTGTTGTTCAGGAGCATATGCACAGGTGTTTCCAGGTGACAGTTGTGGTTTCCACTGAGATTGTGACCTCGATTGACCTTTTCAGAGGTCAACTGAGGTCATTGATCTCCGATGACCTCAGATGACTTTTTTGGGCTTCTGGCGGTTTCTAGGACATTTTGTGACGCTGATTTCAAATTTGGGATCCATTTTACATAATTATATGTTCCACTGGGGTCATGCGCTTCCACAGGTCAACCGAGGTCACTGACCTCAGATGACCTGACATGACCTTTTTGGAATTTGGCAGTTTTTAGGACATTTTGTGACGCTGATTACGAATTTGGCACCCATTAAGCATTATGATATGCTCATTCACGATTCTAGCTCGATCAAATTCAATTTATACGCATTTTCAATTTGGATGACATTTGGGTCATTGACATGACCTCAGAGGTCACCTAATGACCCAATACCTTAACATTGGGCATCAGCGGCTTCCTCTCGTCACAAGCAACACGTTCGTCTTTGAATCGAAGCTCTAGCTCAATTAGGAGCGAAACGCTAGGGGGGGGGGGGTTGTACCCCCTACCCGAACACGTAGTGATTTTGCCCTACCCGGGCGAGGGTTAAACGCTGCAATGGGTCTCTAAGAACCAGAATGTTAACATCGCGCCAAAATGGGCCCTCTGTAAACACTCGTCTATTAGTCCTCTCGAGACTCAGCGGAGCGAGGGGCTATGGGCCCATGGCTCCCCGCTGGATCCGCTACTGGTCAAATCCTTGATGAATTAGTTCTCGAAATGAGAACTGGAATGAATGAGCCTCCGGTTTAGTCATCACCTTAGGCGTCTGAGCCGATACTTTGTCGGGCCATACAAACGGTGCGACAGGCATGTGGTCGGACGCTGCTGAACCTCCTCAGACCTTTCCGGCTCAGGCACGCGCGGGGAGATCAGACACTAGACGGTCATCTTGATGTCCCTCGCCGCGCAGCCGACAGAGGTCTCAGACGGAACGCTAAAGATGGCCGAAGACAAGCCAAAGTCGGCACGGGTCGGCACGGGAAAGGTTAGCGGTGTCGACATAATTGCTCGGATCACAGGATCCTCTAAAAAAATAATAATGTCTGGCCAAAACATAGCTAATCATCGGTACTTCTTTTTACTCTATGAACACGACCGTTCCAGTGAAAAAGAGGCACAGCAGACCGGAAAGAAAAAAATATCGCAATCCAGTTATTCGCCTGAATAATAAACGTACAAATCATCTTACAGCCCACGCAGTCTCATGTTCAGCCGTGGCGACCGTAACCGTGTCTGCCGACCAAACTGTCCGCTCTCCACTCCCAACCTCCACGAGCAGAAGAGGCGCCCGTTCTCGGCGCCCGGCCGCCCGACCCTGTCTCGCCAGCACGTGAGAGACATGACCGGCGGCTGAGCTCCGTGACACAGCTCGGCGGAGGGAAGGAGGGAGGGGAGGGATCGCGTGGCAGGACCGGCCGGGATCCTCCAGCAGCGTCGCGTGACGCCGCCCAAACAGCAACGGACACACGGTTTGACGTCAGAAGCCACTCATCGCCCTGCTCATCCCTCAATCCGCTCCCCGAGAGCGGGCCGGCAGCCGCGCTCGGCGGGGGATGGATGGCCTGGGAACGGGGGCCGGGCGCGCTGGCCGGCCACCTGGCCGGGAGCTGGCTCGGGCCCTCGGCGGCAGCGGTGGGCGGTAGCCGCAGCCCCCCATGTATGGCAGGACCGTCCGGCCAGGACCGTGCGATGTCACCTCTCCACACAGGCGCGCGGCAGGGGGCTGCGGTGCTGACACGGGGACCAGTGAGCTGTCGCAACATAGTGGTGTGAATGTGTGCGCAAGGACGTGGATACCGCAACGAAGGACCTGAATGTCCAGCATGACCAGACACATGTTTGCGGATCGTGAAGATAAAGTGGGAGTTTGAGCAGGCAGCCAAGAGCATACGAGGCTGTCAGCCAAGAGGAGAATATTTTCAGCGCCGACGCTCGGCTCAGTCGCCGTCGTGCGTTGCGTATGCTACCTGTCGTTATTGCTCGTCGCATTTTCGTTTAGTGTCGCGATGACCGAAATAAGTGAGTAAAGATATTGCATCAAATTTGGTCAGAAACTTTGGAACACGCAGTCCGATACCATCAGGAAGGTTGAGCAGGTTTTTGGCGATGAAGCAATGGGTATTACCAAAATTAAGTTCTGGTACAACCGCTTCAAGAGCGGTCAAGCTTCGGTGGAGAGCGACATGCAGCCCGGCAGGCCTTCCACGAGCAGGAATCCAGAAATGGCAGAGAAACTGAGCGCCCTCGTGATGGGAAACCGACGCATAACCATAAGATAAATATAAAAGGAGCTTGGCATTGCGAACGATTCTGCACAAGCCATTTTGACTGAGGAATTTGGCATGCGCAGGGTCGCAGCAAAACTCGTGCCGAAGCTCCTCACGCGTGAACAACAAGATCTTCGCCTTGACGTCGCAATGGACATGCTGAACTGCGCCAATGAGGACATGCAGTTAGCAGTTGGTAGTTGGATGGCTCCCATGTGACTTCCGACTATTTTCCCAGTTGAAGATGCCAATGAAAGTCACCAGTTTTTAGAACACCGAGGAGATCAAGACAAATGCGACGAAGGCCCTGTTGGAGATCGCAAAGAGTGACTTCTCACATTGCTTCGAGCAGTGGAAGGACCGCTGGGCAAGTGTGTGGAGTCGCAAGGGGCATACTTTGAAGGAGAATAGAGTCCGTACACGGTAAGCATGCTTGTTTATTTTTGGGGGACAAAGGTCGGATACTTTTTGATCAGGCCTCGTGCGTTCTCGCATACAGTTCTAATGAGGCTGAGCGGACTGCCTTTAGACGTTCTTAATCCATACGGTGAAATGGACAAGCATATTACGGGGGATGAGGATTTTATATTTGAATAAGCATCAAAGCAAATGCAAAAGCAATATTACAGCTAGCTAAAAATATTTCAGTTATGCATGCCAAATTGGGGCAGGTCATCTATTTCGTAAATAGGCACTTGCTTATGAGTATATTTACAAATGGTAAGACACACAACGTTCAACGTTCGTTCAACGTTCACTGCAAGGATGACGTTTGGTTTCATGAGCCATTGGCATAAGGGGATAACACCTGGCCACTTTATCATGAGAACCGGCGTAAAACATTACAGCCATCAACGAAACACGTGTTTTACGTAACACCTCCGTATACGGCACTTCCGTTTTCCACGTCAGGAACAATCAACGTCTGGCGGATGTCAGCATGTATGGGTGGTGTCGCTCGTGCAACATAATCCCAGATAATCGGAATACAAATCGGCGAGCATCGAAACACCTGCTCGGACAGGCAAGGTGGCTATTCACCACACCTTGGCCGCTAATCGCGCCCGACGGCAGCTCATGCCAAAAACAAATACAGAACGACACAGCGTGAATCAGCCAGGCGGGTGACAATCGTTAGCCGCAAGCACTATCTTCGCTATCTGTTTATGCTACGGGAGACGTCACACCCCGGGATTATTACCCATTCAGATGTAACGTGTGACACGTCTCCTATAAAACGGATGCTTACGAAAGTTTCCTAAAGTTTAATGCGCTTTAAAACCGTTACATGTCTGGGAAAGTAAAAGCGGAGCTCGAGATGGTGACCTATTGTTAAAGCGGGATTCAGAGCTCATCCTATTCCAACTTAACGTGTCGGACCTCTTGACCTCACGTTTTCGTTGACTGTGTAATCCATGCAGGCCACGAGGACGACAATGCGGCATACACTGCGCATGTTTGCGCTAATGCGCATGTACCCCGACCTTCTGGACAAACATAGCGCAGTTTCGGTGCGACATATTACTTTTCCATGTGAGCTTCCTGAACATCCGCGTTGGTACGATACTTAATCAGTGTCCTGATTCATGCTCAGATTAGCAATAGCTAAATTTTCGGCGGCCGTCTATAACTTGATACACCCGATTGGTAGTATGTGTCCTCGATGGTCGGGTGGGGTTTCGGGAATATTTCCAACAACACATTTCTGGAATACCACCCATATTTGCCACCAATATGGAATCTGAAAACCAATAAAATTAGCCTACAACATTCACAGATAACGGCTATAGCGAGTCTCGTCGGTGCAGTCGTGAGCAAGACGGCGTGACGAGCAAGAAGTCGTGAGCAAGGAGATCAGTCCAAGCTCGCCTCGGCCGTCATAAGAACATCACATTCGGCGGAACGGGAGTGCCGCTTTATACAGTTATGATGCAGTGTGCTGCGGTGGGATCGGAAGCATATCTCAGCAGAATATTTCGCGTCCGTCTCCAGTGGCCCGCCAGGTGACGCTCCGAGTGACATCTCTGAGCTCACTCCATGACCGGCAGGATCAGAAGATAACGTGACCAAATGACCAGCTGTCAGCTGTGGCTGCAGGCACATAACGTGATGACCACCACACCTTTTCTTAATGCGAATCGGCGTCTGTTCAGCTCAACTCGACAGTTCTCATGTATGCCGTCAGCTACATACTGTTTGACATAGTGCATCTCACATCGGCGTAACACTCTCCCGCGGCAAAGGGCATTGGAAATCTACAAAGTGCATCGTGTCAACACTGGTACTGGATTCAGACATAATGCAATGGAGCCGACAGCGTTCATCAGATATAGACAAGTTTTAGTTGACTTAGGCAAGCGTCATTCAGTTTCGTTGACGGCAAATTGCGATTTAGAAAGTTTTAATTATATTTTGTCCATTCCGTGTAGGTTCGCAATAGGTACCGCTTAGTTTAATCGGGTTTGCACCGGACCTTCCAAGATACTTATTTGATCTACGTTGCGGAAGAAGTGAACAGAGTTGTGCAGTCTCTTCGTTCACTGAAATGACGTTTAAATCACCTCCGAAAAATACACCGATGCGCATAACATTATATTTTCTTCCAAGTCAAAAAGGAAACAAAAAGAACCAGATATCAGGTCAGAGAATCATGACAAATTGACAACAAATCGCGCACGACGGAGACTGTTACAGCATGCTCTAAAGACTGGTCACATGACCTCAACATAACATCACATCACAGCAGGCACGTAGACAAGGGGGGTGGGGACGGCGGTGGCGGCCCCCCATCTGGAGGCCATGGGGTCCTTTTCGGCGCGCTGCGCGCGCCGAAAAGGGCCGACGAGACCACGCGAAGCGCGGTATCACGGGCTCTTAAAGAGTCGGAAGACCACGCGAAGCATGGTCTTTAGAAAATTTAGAACACTTCAGAGGCCCTTTAGGGCCACTAGGGCCCTCTATGAAAGACCAGAGGGCCCCTTGGACGTTCAAAAGAGCCCTGTGCATGTCAGAGGGGCCCCTGGTCAGACCGAAAGGGTCCCTGAACGGGTCAGAGGGCCCCAGCACACGTCGAATGGCCCCTAGCCAGCACAGAGGGGCCCCTGGGCAGGTCGGGGAGAGGCCCCTGAGCATGTCGACAGGGCGACAAAGCAGCCAGTGTAGGGCAGATCGCAAGGGCCCCTGAGCAGGCTGGAGGGCCCCTGGACAGACCAGAGGGCCCCTGGAAAGTTCAAAGGGTCCCTGTGCAGGTCAGAGGGGCCCCTGACCAGACCGAAAGGGCCCATGGGTGGATCATAAGGGCACCTGAACATGCCGAATGGGCCCCTAGTCTGCACAGATGGGCCCCAGGGCAGGTCGGAGGGCCCTCTGAGCATGTCGACAAGGCGACAAAGCAGCCAGCGCAGTCCCTTGCCAGGTCGGAAGGGCCCCTTAGAAGGCTGGAGGGCCCTTGGACAGACCAGAGGGCCCCTGGAACAGTGTCCCAAAATTAAATTTTTGCTTGGGCGTCATAGTGGAAAATGTGAGCCAAAAAAGACCATGAGAGTGGAAAACCATGTAGAAAATGGTACAATATTGATTTATGTTTTGAATACGACCTAACATAGGTGTGGGTGTCAACAGGGAAAGGAACAGACAAAGTTCAGTTCATTGCAGAATGTAGACATTTACTGTTGAAGTCATGCATTTTTAGTCAACATTTATGTCAGAATCAATATCACAATTCATAATTTGGGCGGGGAAAATTCACTCCTAAAATGAGGAGTGAGAGTGCAAAATTATTCATATTTGGGTGTAATTTCCCACCCAAATATAAATTTTTTGGTACACTGCCCTGGAAAGTTCAAAGGGCCCCTGTGCAGATAGGACGTATTTAAGACGAGCAATGACCTGCTACCGAATGCCTCTTAATCACTGACGGAGGGTGTTACAATATACCCGAAAACTCAGATTTAAATATTTGTCTTATGGAGTAAGTCCTCTTTGTATTTAATATATATCACCCACTCCACATCATGTCTTTTCGCGGATCCCAGATGAGTCCCTGAACAGGTCGGAAGGTGTTGAAAAGGTCGGAGGGCCCCTAGACGATCTGAAGGGACCCTGGGCCTTTCAACAGTAAGAATGCAGTTGTCCAGACTCCAGGGAATAAAACTCAAAATTTTCGCGCCTCTCCGCGGCGCAATTTAATTACAAATTATATTATATGCGGGTGAAAAAAATCGTGCCGTTTCTCGGCGCATTTATGTTATGTTGCTCCTTTCCTATATAATTGGGAAAAATAGTTCGCTTTAGCGCTTTTTTACCGCACGTTTAAACGCACAATAACATGTTTAGAGGTCCGCACCATACGCAATACGAAGCATTGATGAGAATGCATATCCAGGGCATAAGACTACAAAAATTCGCGCCGCTCCGCGGCGCAATTTATTTCAGAGTTCCAGATCTTGAGCCTAACAAAATATTCGAAGATGGTATAGCTGATTCCAAATTGGTGTCGCTGGTTCCACAGTTGGTATGGCCCATGCCATACCTGTCATACTGCATTCTCCATCCTTGTAACGTGCCTTTTCATCCGTTTTGTTTGGCCCTTCCAACGCATGGGAAGGGGCACTTTCAACGCTCAGGAAGGGGCCCTTTCGAGGCGCCCCTCCCCCTGGCCGAAATCCTGGCTACGTGCCTGCATCACAGATCACATCAGCTGATCACACTCTCAGACAGGTCAGATTTGTCACAGATACGAATGAGCCGGCCATCATGATATTGCGTCAGTGGTCATCACCCGGTCACTCCGCCCAGATGTCCACCTTTCTTGTCCGGTTGCCTCCTCTCCGTCCGACAGCAGTTTCACCAGTCCGGAGCCACTTCGCGACAACTGACCACGCCGTCGTCCTCCGAACACTCAGGTGCTGGGCTACGGCAACGTAGTCGCTTCCATCCCGGTAGGCCTGTATGATCTGCTCGCGGTCCTCTGCACAAACAGCACGGTGACGTCTCGGCATCTTGATAGCGTAGAAATGTTGACCTGACTTGAGGTCTTTTGTGTGCCGGGAACAGGCAATGACAGGCAGGAATTTGCTGCCTAGGTGACGCCACTGATCAACATAATGTCTTTACATAATGACCCAAAGCAACAAGTAATTCATTTTTACTTTCGGGTTAATTCTCATGCATCTGTTTGAAATAAAAATTATATATTTTCCACCAACTAAGTAAATTTTGCATTGTCTAAATTAGTTGAGAATTGGCAAAACAAAATGCAATGTAACGCAACTTAATGTCCATGTCGATATTGAATGCCCCTGCCGATGTCCATTGACGCCGTTCGAATATGAACAGATGCTATTCTTATTTAAAGGGATTATACGGGTTTCCGTCCTGAAAGTAAATGCACTCTTTTGCAGTTGTATGAGCTTTAAACACGTTTAAGACATATAACAGGGACCTCAATGCTCATTTAGTCCATTATTTAAGCAATTATCAGCGTTAAAACTTGGGCGTTTTTCGAGACTAGTATCAGATAACGAGTACTTGATCGGCACTACTGTCCACCACTTTTATCTTAAGATCAATTTTAGAGTTTTGAATTATCTGCAAGTCCTACACTGGATCACAAAATTATTATGCAATTCAAAACTGACGGGACTTTGTATTACTACACACTGTTCGTTGAGGTTTTGTGTTGTTGTGGTTTTCTTTCCTCTGGCCTTTAGCGTTGAGAATTTGGTGGTGGCGTTTTTTTTTTTGCATGAAAATTCATGAAAAATATAGAATTTTATGGGAAAACTAGGTAACTGCTGCTGTCGTTGGAACAAAACAAGTTTATTTTCTTTCAAATATTGCTTATTTTACCGGAAATATGCCATACGTGAGGTGTTTTTATTAGCATAAAAGAGATGACTGGCTCTGCCTCAGCCGGTCCTGCAGAAAATACAGAAAATACGCGGTGGCATCACCGCGCACTTTGGAATGTCCTTACGTGCAGAAGAGGTCATTTCCAGAAAAATGTGGCTACCGTGGGACTTCTACCACCTTTATAAGTACGTTTTACTATGTAACTCAATTATTCTGGGGAAAACCAGTATAATCCCTTTAATGCAGTGTGTCGAAGTGTTAACAGGGTGTCTAAATTCGAGCGTGCCTGACGATACGACTTGCCCTATGCCACGTGCAGGTGAACAGATGCCGATTCACATTAAGCAAAGGTATATGCCGGATATGACACTGCACCGACAGCGGTGCTCCGGTGAGAACCACCACCCAGCTGTCCGCGGCGAATCACCGCTCTGTACCTATAGCGGCACCGCTGCCGCCGGTATTCCGGGTACCCCGCCACAACACAGGCGGCTCCCGTCCGCCCCGCCACGAGCCGCCCAATCTCCGCCGCCGGACGTCAGGTGGCCGAGGCGGCATGACGTGGCCGCGCAAAGTCCTCCAGAGCAGTGACTAAAACGTGGACTATGCCGCCACTTAGGGCGTCGCCGAAACAAACATACATAAGCGCGGATATGGCGTCAGTAGAGAGATCGGTCAAGAGTCATCTGGTGTAATAATCTGCAGGTCATGAAAAAACGGCACCGGAAACTCCGGGGAACACACCGATGATACAATTCAGGATACGGTGGAAAGGCGGCAGACAAGACAGGACAGGACAGCCAGATAGAGATAGACAGACAGAGACAGACATACATACATGCAAACAGACATACATACATACAGACAGACAGACAGACAGACAGGCAGGCAGACATACAGACAGACAGACAGACAGACATACATACATACATACATACAGACAGACAGACAGACAGACAGACACACACACAGACAGACAGACATACATACATACAGACAGACAGACATACATACAGACAGACAGACAGACAGACAGACATACAGACAGACAGACAGACAGACAGACAGACAGACAGACAGACAGACAGACAGACAGACAGACAGACAGACAGACAGACAGACAGACAGACAGACAGACAGACATACAGACATACAGACATACAGACATACAGACATACAGACATACAGACAGACAGACAGACAGACAGACAGACAGACATACATACAGACATACAGACATACAGACATACAGACATACAGACATACAGACATACATACATACATACATACAGACATACAGACACACAGACATACAGACATACAGACATACAGACAGACAGACAGACAGACAGACAGACAGACAGACAGACAGACAGACAGACAGACAGACAGACAGACAGACAGACAGACAGACAGACAGACAGACAGACAGACAGACAGACATACATACATACAGACAGACAGACAGACAGACAGACAGACAGACAGACAGACAGACAGACAGACATACAGACAGACAGACAGACAGACAGACATACAGACAGACAGACAGACAGACATACATACAGACATACATACAGACATACATACAGACAGACATACAGACAGACAGACAGACAGACAGACAGACAGACAGACAGACAGACAGACAGACATACATACAGACAGACAGACAGACAGACAGACAGACAGACAGACAGACAGACAGACAGACGGACAGGCAGACAGACAGACAGACAGACAGACATACAGACAGACAGACAGACAGACAGACAGACAGACAGACATACAGACAGACAGACAGACAGACAGACAGACAGACATACAGACAGACAGACAGACAGACAGACAGACAGACAGACAGACAGACAGACAGACAGACAGACAGACAGACAGACAGACAGACAGACATACAGGCAGACAGACAGACAGACAGACAGACAGACAGACAGACATACAGACAGACAGACAGACAGACAGACAGACAGACAGACAGACAGACAGACAGACAGACAGACAGACAGACAGACAGACATACAGACAGACAGACAGACAGACAGACAGACAGACAGACAGACAGACAGACAGACAGACAGACAGACAGACAGACAGACAGACACAGACAGACACAGACAGACACAGACAGACACAGACAGACAGACAGACAGACAGACAGACAGACAGACAGACAGACAGACAGACAGACAGACAGACAGACAGACAGACAGACAGACAGACAGACAGACAGACAGACAGACAGACAGACAGACAGACAGACATACAGACAGACAGACAGACAGACAGACAGACAGACAGACAGACAGACAGACAGACAGACAGACAGACAGACAGACAGACAGACAGACAGACAGACAGACAGACAGATAGACATACAGACAGACAGACAGACAGACAGACAGACAGACAGACAGACAGACAGACAGACAGACAGACAGACAGACAGACAGACAGACAGACAGACAGACAGACAGACAGACAGACAGACAGACATACAGACAGACAGACAGACAGACAGACAGACAGACAGACAGACAGACAGACAGACAGACAGACAGACAGACAGACAGACAGACAGACAGGCAGCCGGCTGCCTGGTTCCCCACACGGTGTCAGGACGGTGGGAGATTGTTGAGGTGACGCCCCCAGCGGCTCTCCGCCTGCCAAATCGCCGTGGTCAGCAGACATGCTTCATCAAAGGGGAATGTTAGTGGGGGGAGTACAAAGGACGCTTATGTAAGTGTTCCGAGTGTAGAATAAACAAATAGATCCAAATGTCGCGACAATGCTATTCCTTACATTTGTCAGCACCTGAATTATTTCTTAGATAACGTGGCGAGTCGTGCTGTAAGCCTGATAAGCCTCGTGTGTCTTCATCTTCTAAACATAGTACTATATACAGTCATGCGGGCGTGTGATATTCCACCCTGCTCACACCACACATATCCAGGATCCAATCCTCTGGATCTGGACAACAGTCAAGCGGGCGTGTGATATTCCACCCTGCTCACACCACAAATATCCAGGATACAATCCCCTGGATCTGGACACCAACATTTTTGGGATTTGAGATTCTTGGAATTTTCTCTGGAAAGTTTTCAAATCATCAGCTGCCGAAGGACTTCGCTTGGAGTTTGACGAAGAAGTAAGCCACTTTAAGTACGTCGTAACCGAAAGTTTTATTAAATAATCTTGCTGGGTCATTTTTAAATAAACGGCCTATTGTTTCGTTAGCCCATGTCTACCAATTGGCCAGAATCCCTGGAAGCTTGAACACTAGCAGTAGCCTACGCCGAACGGAGAGAGAAGAAACAAAGCTTCGCCCCGCCCGCGCATCCTGCTCTGTTGTCCTCACAACTGCGGAACCGAGCCATATGCAAATCATCAGCACCTCTGACTCACCGCCCCTTCAATTAGGGCCACGCTCAACCCCAATTGCGCATCGCCAGAAGCATCGGTGACTCACGCAATGATCGTGCTGCGAGAACCGCGGCCGCCAGGCACCACTACTGCTGGCAATTGTCTCAAGTGATGATTGTTTCTGTGACTGAGCCCGGCGGACTGGTGAGCTAACCATGTGTCAGTGCAGGTGTGTCCCGGGCGGCTCCTCAGGCGGCGGCCAAGGCTGGGACTCAATGGTGATATCCTCCATGGGTGCGGGGGGCAGGAGCGCGTGACGGCACGAGGTGACCGACCGGAGATGCGTGACGTCCGCCAGTGCGGGGCTGAGAAGACGTCATCGGTCGACACAGGGCTGTTACTGGTGACGTCACTGGTCGGGAGTGACGTAAAAGCTGGTAATGCTAATGGTTAACGCCAAAGGCGAGATTCCCCCACTCACACAAACGATGCAAAAACGGTGATAGTGGAACATATTTGTTTTATTCATACTATTTTATGTTGATACCTTTATGGAAAACTTGTATCCCTTAACGCATTGTTTGTCAAAACAAAAACATAAGTTTAAGGGTGTGCTCGCGACTGTATTGCTACCTATTTGTGGATGTGGCATGGTATAACTTTCTCCTTCACCCGCTAGGTGTCTGGGTTATTTATGGCCTCCAGGCTCCCCCATCTGGAGTCTGGTGTCCGACTATCGCATCACGATCGTACTCACGCGTTCACGCTATTCCCCCTGGCACACACTCGCCATGGCATTCGTTGCCGACGGCGGATGTGGCGCGTGTCGAGATGACTGACAAACTGACGACAAAAGACTAAGGCACAAGACATCGACGCTAATAGTTAATTCTGACCAGGGTTGTGCTGGAATCAGATTATTTAGACTGACTCGACACCGACTCATTTTCGAAGGGACTCACACTCAACTCTGACTCAAGCGGGATTTTTTTTTTGTCGATTCAGCTTTGACTCATTTGCTTTTACCCCGAACCAATCAACAAGCTCAATAGTCAATACTGATAGCAGGCTAGAGCTAGTAGATTGTAAAACACTAACCGGTGTGCTGTATTCATGAATAGGTACTTACGGTTACGAGTTACGGTAGTCATTGGCCGTGGGTCAATCAGGTCTGATCCGCCCGCTACCATCTGTTTCCGGTCTCGCAGATAGCTGTGGAACCGGTCCGAGCACACCCCGTACCATTCTAGCTTGTCCAGGAGGACGCGATGATCGACGCTGGCAAAAGCTTTACTGAAGTCGAGCGTCGTCAACAACGCTATTTCACCCGCGTCGATAATCTTTGAGATCCACTCCACAGCGTCGATCAGGGCGTCCTCCGCGGAATGACGGGGTCGGTAAGCATATTGAAATTGAGACAGTATATGGTTTTCCTGTAGATATGACGTAAGTTGCATGCAGACAGCCTTTTCCGTGATTTTTGACAAAACAGACAGGATAGAGATAGGCCGGAAGTCATTCAAATCGGATCGGTCCCCAGACTTGTGAATAGGTGCAAAGCGAGCTATTTTCCAGGCATTAGGAAACGAGCATGTGGTTACAGATTTGTTGACGATATTAAGAAGGTGAGGCCCAATAACAGCAAAACACCTTTTCACTGCATGGAGAAGGACGCCATCGATACCGACTGCCCTTGACGAGCTCATACGTTTAATGGCCTTCGATAATTATGGCAGGGTTACAGGGCGTAGTGCGAGGGCTGATGAGCACACACGGGGAGGCCTCGGTCCGTGCGAGCCCGGAACAGTGGTGCGCCCCACCTCCGCGGCGATGCGTGACCCCACGGACGCAAAATGTTCATTGAATGCGTCAGCTCGGTCACTGACGTCATCGTCACCCGAAGCGGGGCCCCGTGATGGTTGGACAGCAAAACTTTTCAGACGACTCCAAAAAGATTGTCTCTCTGATAAAAGAGAGTCACAAAGGAAGTCGCGACGGGCACGAGTGAGCCTGGCTCTTCACAGTGTTGCGCCGCCGCTGGTATTATTCACAGCGACTTTCTGAGGTTCTGGTGCGCTCCCAGGTTCGCCGAGCCTCGTCGCGCTTGTGTTACTTACGCAGCTTTGCTCAGTCAGATAGACACTAGGCTGCAGACTGCAGTAGGAACACTGCATTTATAACACAGCAGTCAACAAACTATGATACGATATTGAAGTATTTCTCATTAGTAAAATAAAATTAAACCGCACCATCCACCAGCACAAGAGGTGTGCCACACGAACATGTACCTCCCCCACTGACAACCACAACAACGAAATGTAATATTTTGTAGCGTTCAACTTCCAATACAATTCAATGCATATTCCAAACTGTCGTGACCAAGCAATGGAATGTTTTAATTGGCCGAAAGCCTGACAAGATAAACCATCTGTTAGTAGAAGAAATGTAGGGGCTAGCGGTTCAGTCACTAGCAGCATTAAATAAATGTGAGCGAAACCTGGCTATGAACTGGTTAGTCTAGTTAGAACTGGGACGTCTAGCGCGCGCCCTTGGAGAAGGCGGGACCGTAAGGCCATTTTGTCACCCGTCTCCCCCGCTCTCGCCCCCCCACCCCCCCCCTCCTCTCACGCTGCACCGCACCCCGGCCGGGCGGTTCTCTTAAAGGAAATAGTTCACCTTCGGAATTTTTTCAGAACACGATTTTATTATATTTTTTAATAGTTTCTTTTTTCTTTTTAAAAATGGTCCTATATCGCGCCAATTCAGGACAGAAGGTTGTAAATTATTGATTTTATGGTGTGCGTTATTGGTCTGCGCATGCTCCATGGCAGTGCTGGCACTTTCAGACGGTACGGTACATCATATATGCGCCGTATTCCTTCGCCAAAAAGTCAAATATCTTCGGCTGGAGAGTCTTTTCAGCCAAGAAAAGTTCCAGATATGGATTTCTCAACACGGGCTACAAAACTGCTATTTCAGTTCAAAACCCATGTTGAAGGTGAACTATTTCCTTTAATCGGGCAGGGCTCTGGCGCACAGTCCAGATTCAGGGGGGGGGGGGGTATCGCAAAAAGTGGATACTAGTGCCATCTACATGCGGATACTGAAAACAGTTGCAACACGAGGTATTTCTCGGAATACCTCAAACACAGGTTCCCGCTGATCATTAGGGTTTTCGGAAACAGAGGTAATGTGTCTAAAACATTATACAACGTTTGTTTTGCTCCGTTGTCTGTGGCCAGAGTAATTCATAGCCAAACTTCATGCAACATTGCAAGGAAAATGACTAGTGATATCGATCAATCCTTGTATAAAAATAAAGTGTGCGGCAAGCTGATCAAGACACATACACTGTTCTGCACGCGTGCTTAAGGTTTCCCCCATGAAACGCTGCGAGAGTTGGCCTGAAAAACTTGGTCGTGCAATATGTTGCAAATTGTTGCATATTTTGATGAAAAACTTTGCCATGCAGAAAGCTCCGGTACTGAACTCTGTAATATTGCAATTGCATAGACGTCTAGCAAAAACAGAACTGCTGAGAGCCCAGGAAAGCCTTTCATAGGTTTACCATAGGCAGGCCTCGGAAACGAGCACCCTTAAATTATTTTATTTGAACCAAGAATATGAAAGTGCATTTGATATAGGAGAATCAAAATAAATTATTACACGATGCCAAATTATTATGCAATGTGTGGGTTCTACACAGAAAACATTGATTCTAGATGAACTGTTGCGTATTGGGTCATACCGGCTATTTTAGGCCTGCCATCTAGCGGACGACTTCGGAACTACAAGTTGCCGACCCATCCGCTACATGTAAAATCCATAGACGAGTGGCGCTTTTACAATTTCGCTTGG